>JACMIG010001454.1:7435-20302 GCA_014805385.1 Levipalatum texanum
TATCCCCCTGGGAAGTTGTGTCGGCGGACGAAAAAAACGCGTGTCGAACCTAAATTACCCAGTTCACCTGGCGTTTCAACGTAGGTGAACTGGGTACAATTATCCTCCCATGCAGGAAGTCAAGAACGTCTGCATGATCGAGGGCGGGAAGTGCGTCAAGCTGATCTCCAAGGGAACCTGCCACTTCCAGGTAGAGAGATTGAACTTTGGTCTTTGAATCTTGATGTTTGGTCTTTAATCTTTGAGCTCTACGTCTTCATTTCAGTTCGCGATGAAGCAGCGCATCGACCTCAAGGAGGAGCCCCTTCGTGCCGGCAGCCATAATATGATTATTGATTGATTTATTGATATTTGATCTCTGATCTACCAAGAAGCCCTTGTCAGTGATCAACTCAGTTCCGAACTTGTTCCATGATGAGCCTGATAATATTTCAATTTCTAACATGTGGCCCTGGCATTAGGTTCAGAGGGAAATAGATAATGTGAAATAATAATAAAATGAAACTCTCTGACATTACGAGTATGTAATTGTTTCTCATGTGGTTCCTACTCGATTTCTGTATCACAGTCATGGAATTAGTATCTGCTTGTGAATATATTCACCTGAATGTTATATAGTTTAGTACCGAGCAATATAAAGCAGCTTTACCGGAGTACGAGCAAAATATTGCACTACAAATTGAACATGCAGCCTTGGTATACCTCGATTTGCATGTATTACATTATGCTCAAATTTGCTTTAAAGCATGACGAGATAGCATATTCAACGACTAAAACATGCAATCAATACCTCGATTTTCATGTCTTGCATCATGCGCTAACTATAAGTCAAGGGCAATTATGCCAAATACGGAAATGACCAAATAAGACCGACAATTGGGTTGGGCAACCTGGATTACTGGATGGTGGTCAGGAGAGCGCTGGATGCCCAACAGATGGACTGTTGGGGTGTCGCGAAGGGAGGGCTGACCACAGGCTCGAGGCCGGAGAACGAGATCTGAAAAATGTTAAGATCATAGATCAAAAACCAAAGGTCAAAGATCGATAATCAAAGGTCAATAGATCAAAGATCAAAGTTCGAACATGGCTCACGAAGAGCCGGGGCGCTCCATGCAGCAGCGGGTGCGTGCTCACAGTGGGACACGTGCTTACCGTGAGCGGCATCCTGAGACCCTGGAAATTCCCGCATTTTCTGCGTTTAGCAGCCGCATTCGAACGCCAGTAACTGGAGTTTGATAGATTAAACCCGGAGCGATCTACAATACCTATTCTTCGCGTCAAATACAGCGCATTTCTCGTTCTATAATGCTTCATACTTACTGCATTTATCGGAGAAAGATCGGAACGTCGGGTATTACCTTGTTGACCATGGTGCAGTGGAGGCGGACGACTGCGGACTCTGTTCCGAAGAGCACCGGAGTCATGGGCGAGTAGATGGAGGCGTGGGAATCGAGGAAAGGCAGCATCGCATCGATGCTGAGGAGAGGGGCCGAAGGCTGGAATGATCTTTGATCTTTGATTTTGCCTCTTATTGATAGATAGGTAAGAGGCATTCAGGATTCTCTGGGGGATTTTCAATTGATTTTTGATCTTTGAAACCTACCGGCATAAACGGATTGAACTGCTGCAGAAGGGGAACCGGCGGGGCGAACGTGGGAGGCAGCATCTTGCTGAAAGATCAGAGATCAAAGATTAAAACTCAAACTGTAAAACTAACGGCATATTGGCGAGCTGCGTGTTGATGGTGAGCAGGTTGGGGTTGAAGTGGGCCTGGAAAGATCAAAGATCTATTTTAGAGATCAAAGATCAATTAATTAATTATTCTCACCGCTGCAGCGATATTCGGTGCAGGGCCGTAGAGCGACTGCGACTGCTGCGGCCTGGAAGAATACTATTGTCTAGAGCCCAGGCAATTCTAATTTCCCGTTCCGCGACACTGTGTTTATCTCATAGTCCCCTTCTGTATCTCCGGGAAAAAAGGGCTACGAAGCTGAAATTTTGCATGCCAGTTGGACCTGGATTCCAAACGAAGCCTGCAAAATTTGAGCAACAAACTCTTTGATAACGCAGAGATACAGGAACCTGACGTTATGCCTCCCGATCGATAATTTAGAATTGCATGGGCACTTGACAATACTTGATCTTTGATGCGAAATAGAAGATCTAGGGATTTTGTAAATTATGGATTTTCATAGTTCTGTTTTAATTACCTCTTCATCTGCGGCGACAGCGGAGGAGGGCGAGCCCAGTTTATCTCGATCTCAGAACCATGCTACAAAGATCAAAGATCAAAGATCAAAGAACAACGACTAAAGATCAAAGTTCAAACTTCAAACTCACAAAGGTGGTTCCATCCCTCTTGTCCATGGCAATCTGCGCTGCCGTCCTCGTTTCGAAGTGGACGAAAGCGTAGTCATTCAGGATCTGAAGAGCAAAAGATATGACCCTGATCGGATTCGAACCCCGGACTCCAAACTGGGGGAACTCTACCACTACGCCATGACTCACCCGAACTCGCGTGACGGCTTTGCTCCCTTTGCCGCACTCCATCCACGTGCGGAGTTCGTCTTCGGAAGTGCCCGAAGGCACGTTGCGAACGTAGAGGATCTTGACCTGAGCAAAGATCAAAGTACAAAGTCCAAAAATCAAAGATTAAAGATCAAAGATCAAACCTCCTTCATGATCTTGTCGTCCACCTCGGCTTCCTTCTCCGCCCAGTCCACGGTTACGGTGCGCCCGGCGAGCTGCTGAATATAGATAAGATCAACAGTTCAAAGTTCAAAGATCAATAATCAGCGAAAAAAAATTCAAACATCAAGTACAGGAAAGTTCTGGAAGGCGATTCGCGCCGTTTCCGCCGTCTCCGTGTCCGGAAAGTCGATGAAGGCGAAGCCGCGATTCTTGTTGCGGTCTGAAGATCAAAGATCGATTTGTAAAATTATCAGTAAATCGATATTCGATAAATCGATAATCGAATCGTGTACCATTGGGATCGGAGTAGATGGTGACTCTTTCGATGCCCGCCGCCCCGGCCATCAAGCGGTCCTACAGTAATCTCACAGGTACGAGGGGATAAATCGATATGTGTTTGAATGTGACTTATGATGCGCAGGCTTTCTATCATCGGAATTCAAACATTTTTGCAAAGTTGTTTGACGGGAGAATATTGCGTGCATTCCGATTACAGATTGGATCAAATCTAGGGCTGATCTTTGATCTACGAGAACTAATCGATATTTAAATCTGTGGGGGGAATGGAGGATTACGGTACCTTGACGAAGTTGGGATCCAGATCCTTGGGGATGTTGCCGATGAAAAGGCGCTGCCGGAAGTAGACGACGGCCGCATTGCGGGAAGACGAGGAGGACATGGAAGATTAGGGAAGGAAGAGGACAGGCGGGTTGTCCTGTAAATCATGCGCTATTGTGGTGGTGCCAAAGCAGTCTTCATCTCTCCAGCAGTCAGACGACTATAGAATTGTATTTTCAATGGAGACTCATTGGAGAGAGAACAGTTCGGACGGAACGCGAATTTAGAAGGGTTTGGAACTGGCATAAAATCTGCAGAACCGACAGGGGATTTTCCCCTTGACAAGCATCGACAACCCTCCAGCTCATACTATTATTTCAGAGACACCCGAAGAGAATGAGCTCTGTAGATCCATTATCCCGCCCCTGTTGATCTCGGAGAAGCGAAAAAAAAGAGAATGAGTCGATCGCTAAAGACCTGAGGCCCCCGGTTTCCCCCGTGGCGTTCTGACGCATCTAACTGCCGTTCGGCACTAGACACACGCAAGAAGAGAGACAAGAAGAGGCCGCCTAAAGAGGCAACGAAACACTGGACACATGTGGCATCGAGTAGACTTATCGGCCCTCATGAAGAAACCACCCCATATGGTGGCACCCAGGCCAGGTATGGGGAGGAAGAGGAGGAGGAGAAGAAGGAGGGAGGAGAGCAGAAGGAGGAGAGGAGGGGAGGAGAGCGGTAGCAAGTCCTGCTAATGATGGCCACACGACTTGATCGCTAGAAGATGGCCCCAACACCTTGCGTGCGCGAATTCATTATTGACACCAGGTAAGAGGACAGGAGAGGAGATGGGAGAGGGGATGGAGGATGAGGGGGGAGACGAGCAGGTAAAGGGGGGGATTTACGGGAGGTTAGAAGTAGACGGGAGATGGTCGAAAGATACAGGGGAGGAAGAGGTGTGGGGAACTATATGAGAACTAGGATGTAGAGCTGAAGGGAGACCTGGTAGAACAGTGGAGATGTGATAGGTGCTGAATCAGGACGAGAAGAAAATGGAAGAGAAGTTGCTGTAACTGAGGTAGATGAGGAGAAGGTCGACAAAGAACAGGGGTGGAACTTCGTGGATCTGGGGGGAAAGGGTAGAGGAGAAGGAGACATGGGTACCCTTCTGTCCGGGACGGGGAGAGATGGAGCTAATGGGCGCATGAGAACAGGGGATGAATCAGACGTCTCCCCCTGCCCTATCTACTGCCATCATCTAGGTATCTCCTCTCCCTGGTACCGTGATATTTCCTAGAGGCCCTACCCCCTCCACCTCCCGTCTTCCTCCTCCCTCTCAACCACCAACAACGACAACCGACGTCCGGGAGCGCAAGGGCAAGAAGGAATCCTGCAGAACCAACCGTCTCTCCCTCTCGTCCCTCCGCGACCCCAGCTCCTTCTCCTCCTCCTTCTCCACCTCCCCCTCCTCATCTTCCCTCTCCTCTCTTCCCCTCCTTCTCCTCCTCGTCCTCTCTCATCCTCCACCTCCTCCCCTCTCCCTCCTTCCTCCTCCTCACCCCTTCCCTTTACTCTCTTACCCCGCTGAAATGTCAAGGCATTGCCCAACTGCAGCAGCTTTTTGCACCCAGCTATCGCATCGAGTAGGGCACTTTTTGAGAGGGGGGAGGAGTGCGAATGATCAGCCAGCACTACATGGGGTGCAAAGTTGTATGGAGGGACGAGAACATTGGGGAGATGTATAAGTAGGGGCCGCAAGCTCCGCCCACTTTCGGGGGGACATGAAATCACTAAAAAGCGGTCTTCCTAAAAAAACACCTGGAATACTGGACCAAACAAGCCGATCAAATGCTCATTTTGTAGCTTATTCAATTCTACGTCGATTGTTTGTTTGGCGAACATAAACCGTTTTCATTTAAATGGTTTAAAAAATGATTTTAAAAAATTCCTTTAATCGAATTCGCGGTGTTTGTAATGAACATCGAGGTGGGGCTAATTCTACGAGCCTTGGGGAATATTCGCCAAACAAGCTTTCGATGTAGAATGCAAAGAGCTACAAAATGAGCCTTTGATCGACAAATATGGTTCAGTATACGGGGTGTTTTTTGCGTTGGCGCGGAAGGTACTCGTTTCCGCCCGCGCCGCCGATTCTGGAAGATTCTGTGGTTAGCGCGCCCTAACTCCGCCGACTTTCGAGGAGCAGCGAAATCGCCACAGCGTCGTACAACGCATGTACTGCACCAATTCTTTCGATCAAGGGCTCATTTTGAAGCTAATTTAATTCTCTAGAAGCTGGTCGCATTTTTAAAATACAAAACCCCCAGAAATCGGACGTTTAGAGACGATAATGAAAACTGTCTTCGAAAACGCCAGACTTTTCTGTACAAATCGAGGTACGGCTAATTCCCCTGACACATAACGATGCTTGAAACGCCTTAAATACGATCTACACACTTATATCTCAATCCTATTAAGTTTTCGAGACGATTCATTGCGTTCACGAGGTGTTATTTTATTTTCCCTGGAAGGGCGTGAGCGCGCCCGCTGTCGTTCCTCCCAGATTGCCTGGCGCTATTTAGTTTTAGGCTCATAACTCTGCTCAAAGACGAGTTATCGACAAATCGTAAAAAGAGCGTGTATGCCAAACACGTAGCAACGAAGTGAAGTACATACAATTGACATGTGTGTGATGACTATAGCGGTTCACTGAGCAGTTCCTCAATGCGGCCCACATTTTAGCGCCTCTCCCCAGAAGCGATTCGCGTCAGTTTTTGAGTCATATCTCGGCCCTACATTGAGATATCGAGAAACGGAAAAAAAACATGATTAATGCCAAGCACAGGGCTAAACAATGAGCCTAATTTCGGTCATTTTGGTTGAGTTTTGTAAATCACGTTGCGGTCCCTATGTATAAGAGTACATTACCGTCCGATGAAACAAACACAGTAGTGAGATGCGAAACTGCTTTATTATCTTCTTCATCGAGATGCAACGAAATACGAACAAGCACAAGTCTTGAAATGGCAAAAATAACAATTGTTGTAAAGTTAGAACAGATTGGAACAACATGTTGTACACCACGACGCTACTTCGATGCCGAAGAAACAACGACGATATTATTAGTTATGAATAGTCGATCCCTCCCTCCTCAAAATGCAGGTTAAATTCCCCCCGGAACTGACTTGGCGAGAGTCGATATGATAGCGGGAACAACTGATTGACAGTCCCGACACAGGAAGAGGAGAAGGGCCCGTGATTCTTCCCTGCTAGTGATTGGCATGATGTCGTGCCTTCGTTGCGTTACTGCTCTCAATTGAACAAAGAGTCTTTCGCACCCCTTCCCTCCTTCTCTTCGCCTTTGAACTCACCCGCCGGGCTTTAAAGGTACCCAGCACGAACCCGTGCTTTTTGCATTAGAAGACGTCTCATCGGAATAACAGGACGGAATTGTTGTCTATCGGAAATTCTTTCCATCTTCTTCTCGGCAGATCGATAGGCTTGCTGACTCTCTGATAGTGAGTGAGATGGAGACGCTGAGAAAGAAAGGACTAAAAATTGTTAGGGAAATCGTCCTATGAGATATTGTGCCACACCACAGAACTTCTAATTTCCCGTTCCGCTAGCGACAATTCCGCCTCCCATATCTCAGCGCTAATAAGGAATCTGCGGCTGCTTTTTTGCTTACTTCGGTAGGAATCTAGGATCAACTAGCATGCTAAATTTCAGCCCGTTCTCCTGAAAGATGCAGGAACTGTCTGTTAAGGAGTTCAAGTATTTTAGCTCTGTGGTGCGGCACAATAAACGCAGTAACACTGGTTCGCATTCTCTGCCCACTCGCTTCTGCATTGATCCGTTCGGTCTTTCTATTTCCAGTCATGATGACGAAACTGATCCTCCTCCTGCTCGCAGCCGCCATTGCCGCTGATGAACTCGTGAGTTAGCAAACGTCGTCCACACAACACACCACACTCAGGATTGCGGGGGGAACGGTAGGCCGTTTGACGGCAAGTGCATGTGCAAAGTCGCCTACGGTGGAGAGCACTGCGAACTACGTGGGTGTGCACTTTAATCGACTGACGTTTGGGAAACGTCGCCCCCGCTCCGCACACCATTTACAGTAGTCCTCAAGCACCGCTGCCAGATCCCGACCGAGGCGGAGCACGGCGTCTACCAGTGCCCCAGCAATGTTTGTACTTTGATCTGTAGAACTTTTGATATGTGTTCTTTCCAGGACTACTACTGCCTCCACGACGACTGGCGCTGTGCCTTTGACATCGAGTGCGAAAATCCTGGCGGGTGGTAAGTGCCTGTGATCTTTGATCTCTGGAAATCCCCCCTTTTTAGGACTTCATACAGTCCCCAATTTGCGAAAATATATCTGATTAAACAATCTTTTACCGTGCGCACTAAAATGTGCCAAAATATTGGCATGCAGCAAATTTGCAGAGTTTGCAAATAAAGTGATCTCCAGTCGGATCGTTGATCTTTGATCTTTAACCCCTCCAGGTGTATGCCGTGGATCGATAGGCTCCCTCACCTCCCACCAGATTCCGAGATCTCGCCCGAGGAAGAGGCTGCCATCCTTTTCAACCAAGGCATCCACCTCCATGGTGTCGACGAAGAAACTGTCCTCGGCCCTAATTCGCCCTACCGATAAATACGGCAATATTCAACAATGTGTGATAAACGCCGTTCTGATGCGTGTACACATAAGGACTATCACTCGAGTCCACAACATTGACATTTTTTGAGTACGGATGCATCAATTCCGCTCAATCGGCCAAGCTGGCCGTAAGGAATCTAAAGCGGCCCGCCTGGGGTCATGTCCATTTTGGTCCAAGGAAGCTGCTGGCACGTTAGAATCCTTATGGCCGGCGGCTTGGCCGGTTACGCTAAAATGTCAGCATCCCTGATAGATAATGACTAAAATATTCTTGTCAATGTATAAGCTTATTGTAGAGAACCCGAGGCGTTCTAATTCCCACGCCAGGAAAACCCCAATGACGGACTGCGATAGCTTTTGATCTACCTCCTCGGTCCCCTTTCTTGGCCGATTGAATCACACGGGTCATGAAATGGGGCTCGATGAGGTAATTCGAAAGCGAGCGCAGTCCGTCATTGGTCTTATCTGGGCGTGGGAATTAGAACTCTTCGGGTTCTCTACAATATCTTCCAAGCTGTAGTGCCGTTATGGTATTCGGGAGCACAGATTTGAGTGGCATGCAATGATTCAATTGAGCTTACCGATATTCCTTGCCGCCCCACCCTAATGTGGAAAGCACAAAACGAAAAAGGTTGGGGCTCGGTCGATAACCGACCGTCACGGCTCCGGGGCTCGCACGCGTACACGAGGGGCCGGGCACCGGGGTGAGCGGCGGGATGGGTATTATGTCTTCCTTCCACCTTCGCGTCTCGGTCAATGTATGGTCAAAATAGACTGCGGCACAAACGCGCCGGGTTCTTCTCTTGACCCGAGCAACCTACCCCTTCTGTTTTCTAATGATAGGAAGTACAACAAGGGCGCAAAAGTCGCTTGGCTCTTTACGAGTTTAGAGCAAACAGTAGGATAACAGCTATTGGAAATATTTCCTTGTTGAAATCAAAGATGACATACAGATATGTAATAGTTGTACCCATTTTCCAGAAAAATTCAAACGGCTCCAAATTTCCCTCTTTTAGCAATTCTTCATTGAGAAAATGTCGTTATGATCACAGGGTCAAATGACCCTGTACAATTCAACATGATTCGGTATGAATGAAACATCATGCTCAATTCCGATATCGTAATGTTACCTTTTTCAATTGGTGTCTTGCCGCTCCACCCTTTTGGAATGAAAATAGAGTTCACAAAAATTGCGTTTTTTTTATCGGGCGCATCGGGAGGCGATCAACGGATCCGGGGCTCACACGCGTAAGCGAGGGGCCGGGTACCGGGGTGAGCGGCGGGATGGGTATTATGTCTTCCTTCCACCTTCGGTTCTCTGTCAATGTATGGTCAAAATAGACTGCGGCACAAACGCGCCGGGTTCTTCTGTTGACCTGAGGCTGGCATAAGAGTCAGAGACAGGCCGTATGCGCAAATGCTCCTTGGTCCAGTCATATGGGGTGATCTGGGGAGGACGCCAGAAAGCTGAATGGAAAAGCTACTTACTCAGTTCATTCCGTCCAGTGCTATTAGTCGAGTCTACAACATTGCCAATTTTTGAGTACAGCGCAACAATTCTGCTCATCCGGCCCGGCAATAACGAATCTAAAGTGGCCAATTTGCCCGCAACTTCCTTACAACTTCATTGTTATAACTATCAAAATAAATATCAAAAAGAACACGTCCTCAACTCGGCCACCAAAAATTCCTCACGGCCACTTTGTCCTGATAAGCCTAATTGTTGCGTTTGTACTCAAAATTTGGACTCGCATAATATAAGTCCATTATGATAACATTTAGGAAGAGAAACAAGTAGCATGTAAAAAAGTTTTTTTTTATTTCCTTGCCGCCCCACCCTTTTGTGGAAAGCACAAAAAGCCTAGAGGTTCGGTCGAGATCCGGCCGTTCACGGCTCTGGGGCTCGTTAATGCGAGGGACCGGACGCCGGGGCTGAGCGGCGGGATGGGTATTATGCCTTCCTTCCACCGACGCCTCTCGGTCAACGGCTGGTCAAAAGAGGGTGCGGTACATACGCGCCGGGTTCTTCTGTTTACCAGAGCAGTCTGCTTCCTTTGTCCATCGACTGGCTTGGGGAGCGATAGTCGGTCACATACGAGAGAATCCATTGGTCAGCATTTTTTTGCCAAGAAGACGACCGTAGACGTTGATAAATTGCATCATTGAAGTCGGTTCAATGAAAGAGAGATGCCCTAGCCGCTCTCCGATAGTTGCATGCGAATATTCTTCCAAGGAAAATTGATTGCCGCTCCACTCTTTTGGAGAGGAGTCCACAAAAAGACCGGCGATCACGGCGCCGGGGCTCGCACGCTTAGCGAGGGGCCGGGCACCGGGGTGGAGCGGCGGGAAGTTTTTTTTTGCTTTTTTATTATTACTTTCTCCGCCGAATCTTCCAGAGGAAGGACTACCTAGAACAGACTGCGCCCCATTCGGGCCGGGTTTCACTCGAATGCATAGCTGTCTGCACTCTCTTCACTCTCGTTGCTATGAGAGAGTGGCCTTGAGTCCCGTTAGCCCAATGGGCGCCGCCCGTGTCCCTTGGTCCAGTAATATGGGATACATGGGGGGAGCACGGCCGTAAGTGTTATCATGATGTAATGAATACGGAACACACAATTATTATCCGAATAGTTGAGAATATGCAAAATAATATCTCTTCAGATCTTCGTGCATCTGCATCCGGTGTTCATCGGTGAAGTAATCGGCAAGTTTCTAAAAATCAGCAATCCATGAAGACGCTGATTCTTGTTTTCTTCCTTCTCAATTTCGCACATCGAACTTCATAGTCTGTTTTCCAATGGATGAAGAACACACTCTTATTCTTGGGGTTTTTTTCAGGTACACGGTCCTGTTTGAGCCCATAAGTGTATTCGATTGTACCTCACAATCAGTAACGTTCCGGAAGCACTATCATGCCGCTCTCACCCTTTTGGGTTGGGAGTCCCCAAAAGTGCTCTATACAATACGGTCGGAAGTCAACCGGCGTTTCACTGGACCGGGGCTCGCACGCGTACACGAGGGGCCGGCCGAGGGGAGTGACATGGGCATTCCTTCATTCCACTGATGCATCACAACGATTTATTTGACCCACTCAGCAAGTTGGAAGCTATCTTACAATCAGGTCGGTCTGTGAAAAAGCGTCTGATTGTGAGGGATCCTGCCGCTCCACCCTTTTGGAGGAACTGTAGCTCACAAAAAATGATTACTCGCAAAGAACAGCGTGTAATCACAGCGCCGGGGCTCGCACGCGTCTACGAGGGGCCGGACACCGGGGTGGAGCGGCGGGAGGGCGGTACCTTCCTTCCGCCGAATCCGGCCCAAAACCGGCAGGTCTATAAATACTGCGCCCCATTCGGACCGGGTTTCACTCGAATTCATAGCCGCCTGCACTCTCTTCATTCGGTTGCAATGAGAGAGTGTCCTTGAGTCCCGTGCGCCCAGGTCCCTCGGTCCAGCAATTGAGAGGTTTGAGGGACAGAAACGATGATGTGGTACCGGAAAGGCCATGCTTAGTCATATTGTCCATTTCGGCTTGATCGATATCTCTTTTGCCGCTCCACCCTTTCAAGGGTTGGAGTCCTCAAAATGGGCGCCTGGAGATCCCAGGGTCGACATTTTTTACCCGAGGCCGACTTTGGATCTTTCGGCAACCTCAGCTCCGGGGTTCGCTCTGCAAAGAGAGACCGGGGTGGAACGGCGGGAAGGCCGAGCCTTCCTTCCGACGAGACGATACCTAGACAGCATGGTCAGAAAGGAGTGCGCCACAAACGCGCCGGGTTGCCCAGCCGAGTGAATCACACTGATGAGAGAGAGTACAAGAGTGTATCATGGGCCAAGGAGATCCGGCAGAGGGATAAACTCGGAGGCGAGAGGAGATTCCAGCAGTGAACAAGATAAATCGTTTACCATTCCGTCCGGATCAACTTCCTTCTCACAGTTATCACCTTTTGCGTTGGAACGTAAATAATAATAGAGCGTCATGAGGCTAGCCCTCAGTGCGATACAACTTTTTTGACAAGAACAGTGGCGGCGGCATCCGAGTTCCACTAAATAACCACAGATTCTGTCTTGTTGCGATCAATGAATGTTGTGATACCGATTATGTGGCATCTAACAATGCCTTGTTTTAGTCCCGCAGCTCTCCAGTGCACCTCACAATCAGTAACGTATGTTTTGTCGCCACACCCTTTGCAGTTGGGTGTCTCCAAACAGTGCTCTATGCAATTCGGTCGGTAGTCAACCGGCGTTTCATTGAACCGGGGCTCGCAAGCGTACACGAGGGGCCGAATACCGGGGTGTGAGAGGACTGCACTTTCCTTCCGCCGACTCCTCTGCGTCTATGGCAGGTGAAATGAGACAGCGGCCCATTCGCGCCGGGTTCTTCTTATGGTCAGGGTTCAGCTGTCCTTTCGTGTCGCGTCACTCCGCAGCCTGGAAAGATGTTGCTCCATGTTCTTCTACTCGCCATTTCGGCAATACTATGATTTCCGAAAATATCCAACCTCCAAGAGATCAGATGTTAGAGCAGTATAAATATCTATTTGAACCAAGTGTATTACACGTGAACAAAGCAAAAACGTGTATGAGCTGCGAGAGGTTTTGAGGGACAGAAACGATGATGTGGTATTGGTTCGCATCACAGAGCGCATCCAGTTCGCTGGGGGAACTTGATGCGCTCCATTTTTGTTGGTAGGAAACCGCTTACGGCAATGTCGCACCGGGCCGATTTATAGGTTCTGTGGTGCGAACCGACACCGGTAAGGCTGTGTTTAATCATACTAGCATGGCATCAATTTACGATCGATCGATACCTCTTTTGCCGCTCCACCCTATCGAGGGTTGGAGTCCTCAAAATTAGCGCAAGAGTTTCCCGATGCCAGCGTCGCCGACGCCGAGCGTGGGTGTACGTAGCTCTAGGCCCACCGCGTCCGCGCGCCGTTTCGGGGGCCTCCGAAACG
>JACMIG010001455.1:0-20301 GCA_014805385.1 Levipalatum texanum
ACCTACCGTACCCCTCACGGTGCCTGGGGTCACCCAAGGTATCTACCATAAAGATCTGGGCCCCTGGCGCTGACCCCCTGTTCACACCTCCACAGGATAAAATGAACTTTAGAAAATTTCTGTCTTAATAAACTAGTTATTTAATTAGTCACCACCTAAAAATGAAAACAATTCGCTTACGTTGCCAAAATCAACGTAGAGCAGATCGGCCTGTCCGGCCTTGAGTCCCTCCACGCGAGCCCTGTACCAGAGACCGTCGGCCGAAAACTTGGCAGCAACGAGCTCGCTGCGCTTCGGGGTGAAGGAACCTGAATAATCGGATTGAATCAGTATGGAAAAAAGATCGGAACACAAGAAATCTTGTGGTTCTGACAAACTTTTGGAAATACCATTTTTCTGCTCGTACTAGTGCTTTTGGAGAAAGAAAATGAAGTTTTGAAACATTTTGAAATTGGAACATTTCGTACCAGCAACGGGCGGGTTGCTGGAAAGGGCAGATCGGAGGTCCTTCATCATCGACTCAAGCCTCGGTCCGTCGTCAACGAGCTGTGCCGCAAACTTGAAGACGGGCGTCGACTGAAAATCGACAATAAAATGAGAAAAATATATAATTCATCATGAATAGCTCATGTCCAGAATATTAGAAAATCAAGCCACATGCAACAATAATACCATTTCGTGAAACATAAATATTTCGATCCAGCCAATAATAACCTGCTGGACGTCCGTGATGACAATCTTCTTGTAGTTGACTGTCCTCTCGGCCTTGGCAGCAGCAGCCTCCTCCTCCTTCTCCACAGCCTCCGTATCCGTCCAGTTGGCCCAGAGGTTGCGCCTGAAAGAAGACAATTAAAATACTAGCACCTTTATTTTACGAATGGTTTAGAAAATAAATTCATTTGAATTATTACTTGGCGTTCTTGGCGCGAGTCTCGGCAGTGGCCATGTGGTTGTAGTGGGACGACTTCTCGGCAGTGAAGTGGAGCGAGGCAAGACCCTGCTCGAGCAGGAGCTCGGAGAGGTTCTGCCGTCCGCCTTCCTCCGTCTTCACCCAGAGGTATCCGATGAAGGATCCCTGCTTGTCGAGGCCCTCGACCTCCAGCTCGACCTGGAGGGCACAACGATGTTGTTTTTTGTCGGCGATGAACAAATGGAATTATGAACAAAATGTACAAGCTATAATTACAATAGGCGTGTAAAAACAAATCCGCCTGATTAGCGAAAAATCACGTAAACCTCGTGAGAAACATATCCTGACATTCTACAAAACGAGCTTGTCATGACTATGTTTTCAACGAGATTTGCTTCCAAATTTAATAAAGGGAAGAAATACGCACTTCTCTCTGCATGCAGGTGCGCCTCGTGAATCGGGCGGCCTCCTCGGCGAAGGGCTCCGACTGTCCCATGGGCTGGCCGTTGGCACCGGCACGAGCTCCCTGAAATAGCATTCAATTATGGGCAGTGTGCCAAATCCCATACCCTGGGGCAATTGATGCCTCCGAGCAGGAAGGTGAGCAGGCACGTCTCCTTGGGCACGTAGATCCTCATGCGCGAGCCGGACGTGATGAACTCGACGATGCCCTCGGCACTGTAATGTATAATTTGAAACATTAATTATATTAAATTTTCATGATGAGACCAAAAAGAGAAGAGATGTTCAAATTAATTATTCGTCGTAAATTTAACATACCGGCTGTGACCGCGCTGAAGGTACGGCAGGAACTGCTTGCTGCGGGCAACGTCTCCCTGGAGCTCCTGGATGCGCTGCAGGTGCGATTCGCCTGAAAAAAACAAATAGTATATTTCACGGACCGGGCGAGAAGTTTGAAATGTGGAAAAATCAACGCTTACCGTCAACCTTGGGCGCAAACAGTCCCTTCTGCTCCTTCTCGGCCGTGGCCTCGGCAGTTAGGAGAGCATCGTACTGGGACGATCTGCAGGTAGCGATCGATAAATGATATAAAATGCAAAAAATCAAACTACAAACCTGTTCTCATCGTCCTGTCGGTGGCGGACGACCTTGGAGTATCCCTTCTCGAGCAGTCCGATGGCAACGTTCTTGCCGGCGATCTCCACCGTGCAGCAGGTCTGCAGGAGTGTGCAAAGTACAAACTAGCTCGACACCAACGCAGCGAGGGCGAGGTGGCCTAGATTGTACTCTGAACTCCTACCTTCTCGGGGAAGGCCTCCGTCTTCGGCTGGATGTAGTCGACGGTGACGGAGACGCGCTTGCCAATCAACTTCTTGCGGAGGAACTCGCGGATCTCGTACATGTACGGGATATCGTAGAGCGGCCGGAACTGGCGAGCCTGGGCGGGTCGGTCACCCTGGGCTTCCCTACAATGAGGAGGATTGTATTTATATCACAACAATATTTGAAAAATAATAATAATAAGTAAAACGTAAATAATACTAAAACTATTACAATTTAAAAAAAATAGAGGACTCCAAACCTGGGCAGGCGGATGGACGACAGGTGGACCTTGGTCTCCTCGCCATTGTCGCGGAGGATCATGAGGGCGTCGTTGAGAACGACCTCCACAACCTTGCCTGCAAGGACAGCATGTTTATTTGGGAATTATTGTACGAATGTTCCCACAAAAAATCAAATAACTTTTGTATGCTTCTAGATAAAACCTAAGTGAAACATAACAAAAAGACGGCTGAATACAGTTTTTACAAGCGTGTTAACAACATAGCGAAGGAAAAAATAAACAAGGGCAGCATGTGTATTACGGATTTATACAATGCGGATGTTAATCAAAAAACTTTTGTTTGCTTTTACAATTAGATAAGTGCCAACTCAAACATAGCTAAAAACACGGCCGACTAATTTGTTTTTACAAGCATGTTTACAACAAAGCGAAAGAAAAAAAATTGTACTCACCTTCAAACTTCTTCTTCTCCGTAAGCGCAGCCGCGGACGGCGTGTACGCCTTCCAGATACGCATGCGGCGCTCCTTGGCAAGGCTGCAGAAAAATACATTAAAATGTTTCTACCCGACAGAAAGGCAAGATCGCTTCGACAGATTCCTTTCGTAAATATTTGCACCTCAAAACATGCACGATAAATGTAAAACAATCGAATAAGGAAGGAAATATATCGCAAACCTCTCGGCGGCGCGGAGCTTCTCCGCTCCTCCGGTGCAGAGTCCGATCGACCAGTCGACGCACTTGCCGAAGCCCTCGCGCAGCAGCGACTCCGCAATGTTGCCCTGTCAAATGATCGATATATTTGATTCGACGCTGGGAAAAAATTCATTGTTGAAAAAATAAACAGCTACTATTTTAATGAGGGTGAAACGTCTATATGGGCTTCAACATTATCCCAACTAATCAAACCTTGGGGTGGACGATGGATCCGACAAAGTTGGCGTTCGACACCGACTCGAGGACAATCTGCAAATAATAAATAGTTTAAATGATATCATTCAAATTTATAAATATTTTAGAAAAAAAGGATTTTACCTGGAGGTCCTGCTGCAGCAGACGGCTCTCAACGAAGAACTTGGCCTCCTCGGCGAAGGGCTAAAATTACAAAAAGGTGATTAAACTACAATTCGTATGACGTCATCTCAATAAAACTACAAACCTCCGCAACTCCGGAGACTCCGCGGACGGAGGGGCATCGGACGCCGGACAGCTGCACTGTGACGTAGTCCATCGAGGGCAGGAGGAAGGCGCGCACGGTCGAGCCGTCGCGAACCTGCAAGACACGGGTGGTAAAATGGAGGCACGGGAGGCGGTCAAAAATAACCATACATCGTGCTCGATGTGTGAATAATTTAAAATAAATATTAATTTAAATATACAGAACGACGAACCTGCTCAATGACGGCGTCGACGGGCTTCTGCTTCAGCTGGTCGACGAGGTGGCGCGGGTCAGCGGTCGTCCACCTGAAGGAAAGAGATTGCTATAAAAAATCAACCCAAAACGCATAAGATGACGTTTCAGTGCTATTTCATTTCAACTACTATAATTTAGATCGCAATGCAATTCTCATAGCCAATCAGTACACCATACTTGATATCGCGGACGGATCCCTCGAGCTTATCCGACCAGCGGCCCTTCTTGGCGGCCTTGGCAGTCTCCTGCAGCGCGAGCAGCTCCGTCGCGTAGTCACTGCAAAAATGTTCTACTTATTTTCGAAACTGCCCCAAGCACGACCATGCACTCGTAAATACGCATCACTCACTCCTGGACCTTGCCGGGTCGCACCTCGAGCCATCCCTCCGCGACGCCAGTCTTGTTGACGCACTCGCCGGATTCGACGCCTGGAAAAACGCCCATTATTATAATGTACATAAAATATTAATTTAAAAATCCCCGTACTTCCGAGGTAGATTCGTCCGTGGTCGCGGGAGCTGGTGGCGGTGAAGTCCTTGACGAAGATGACCTGCTGGCCGATGAGCTTCGTGCGGAGCCACTCGCGAGCTGCCCACGCGAAAGGCTGCAAAATTATTTCTATTATAAAAATATGCAATTAATTACTGTGAACCGATTTTATCAGGCTACGTCAAATAGCCACGTTTTTGGCACAGAAAATTATAGAATTTGGAAATCAGGGAGACGCCAAGATCCCAATATCAAAGGAGAGCGACAATTCAACAGACAGTAAATTAGGGCGCGGCACCCCCTGACTACTCCCTTCCACCCCGCATATCAAGGTCACAACAGGATTCTCTTGGAATGCTGTGCTCACTCACTCGAAGTGGAGCCATTACATCGTCATTCTTCCCAATCCACTGTGCGTGTTTCTCACCCCCAGCACACTGTCAACAGTGTCATGAGATAAACATTGACACTGCATCGTTTGGACCCGTGCAGGAATGATAAGATGACGATGATAAAGTGTATCGATCGATTACGAGGAGACTATGGAAAAATAAAAGACAATAAATATAGGTAGCAATGCAAGGAGCGTTCGTTGCGAACAACCCGCGAAATGCAATGCTACAACGATAGTATTGCGAGCCTTCTACGCTCCCTGGCTGCGGAAGCACAGGAAGACCTAGCATAACTCGCGTGGCGGAGATTGAACCAGGGACGTGTGGGACGGTGCCAGCGCTTTAGACCACTACACCATGGCGCCTAACAGCCACGCACTCCACAAACCTCATCAGAAGATCCGGGGGAGTTTTCCGTCGGGCGCTTAGCGATGCGCGGCGCGGTCAGGTTCGCGAGGTAGACAGTGGCCTGAATATATATTTTTGTAAACAAAATGTTCGCTGAAAAAAACAAACAATCGATTGAGAATCAATATAAATATTTCGAAAAGAAGAACAATAACTGACCTCGAGGGGAGGTCCGCCGCCAGTGCGCGTGTTCGACTGCAGGACGATGGCGTCACCGGAGAGGACCTGAGCGCGCAGTTTCATTTCTTGATAGCAATTTGCTATTAGCAAAACATCAATCTCTGATTTCGATTTGTCAAACAAAGTCGCTTTCTGATTTATATCTGTTACAGGGAGCTTCTATAGAGTTAGGTAAGCTCAAAATGAGTCAACACTATTCAGTACTTTCCTCTCAATCTTGTCGCGAAAATGACCGGTTTTGGATGCGCAAAGCCTAGATTTATGCTGAAAATTGTGAAATACGTGTACAAAAAGTGCAGGAAATCGCTAAACCGACCTGTAATAGCTATATATTTTTTTAATAAATAAAGCTAAAATATTCGGAGAATTGCCAAACCTGCTTGACGGTTCCGCGGAGGATGGACGGGGTGGAGGGGGCGGTGGCGGCGGGGGGTGCAGCGACGTCAGCCATTGCTGTTCTGCAAAGATGAATAATTCATAATTTTTCTGGGCCACTATCGTTCACAATGTTCACAAATTATGCGTTTATTTTAATCCCTAGAAAGATTTCGCAAGAAATGAGCAAAAACTCAGCCTACTCCAGTCCATCATTTCAATTTTATTATAATAAAAGCGACTCACTTCCAGGGGGGTTACTGCTTCTAGGCGGGGGAAAGGAGAATGCACGTAATGTGCCGTGTGATTACCCTGCAATGGTAAACAATAAATAAATATCATCGAAAATCAAAAAATAATGAGCGAGCGCGACGGAATGAACGGTAAAGAAGCGAGCACGGAGAACGGGAGGCATGGAAAGAGGACGTGGGAGGAGAATGCTCTGGAAGGGGGCAAATAAATTGACCGATCATGCTCCCACAGAGCTTGCATGGTCCGGCCAGTGCGAGCAGTTCAAATCACCTCCTGGGCAGGTTACAGTACTCGGCAACGAATTCGAGCTGCATCCGTGGTCCCACAGCGAATAGTTTTCAAATGCGAACCGCTAACTGAAATTGTGACCAGTGTGATTTAAAGGTTTCTGCTTGAAAATGAATTGAATTTCGGCTTTGTTTCGTTGTTTTTTGAACTAATTTTCAACTATACACTGAACACAAGTATGTAAAACAGGGAGTTTCTCAGAATTTTGATCATCGGTGTTCGTTCTTATGTAAATGCGCATTGGCAAATTCGGAATTCGACGAATACTTCTTCACTTTATGTACATAACGAGTGGTCGTTTAGCATCGTAAAATGTTTATTATGCTCTGTGGGCACAGGAGAAGCGATGTGACCCGGTGAAAATGCAAACATCTCAATAATAAGCTCGAATAAAATTAGTAGAGGAAGCATTGATCTAACACAGAACGGTCACTAATTGTAAAATTCATTAATGAGCAAGGTAAAGAGTACATTTATTCTGGCAAAAACGAACGAGGGATGCGCTGAGTAATAATGGCAAGAAGCATTTCAAGGAAGGCATCACAAGCAGCACAGGCTATCAACAAACTTTAATGCACTGAACAAACTCAACCGCAAGACGTTAACGCCGATAGTTTCTGACTTGTGAATCAACGAGAATGTGATCGAATTCAAGTCGAATCGAAGTCCGGTCGATGCTTGCCGCCAAAATATGCCTTCATCTCCCTGCGCAGTTTCGGGTTGCATTTGGCGTAGATGAAGAGTCTGAAAATGGGCACGTTGATAATTCACTAACAAGTAAGAACAACCTGATGGCCGACGAGAACATGTAGCTGATGGAAACGGCATCGGATAGGATTATGTACAGCTCCGACGACATGTTTTTCTGCAAGAATTATCGAAAACAGTTCGCTCAAAACGCACATCTTCCGAGCTGAAGAGCCTTTCATCATCGAACTTCTCGAAGTACAGCAAAACGAGGTGCAAGCTATTGCAGATCAGATACGAGAGAGCGATCACCTGAACATTACTGATTTCTTTTTATTTTTGACCACTTTTCAGTCCTATTTTTCGCAGTCCAGAATATTCAAATAGGAAGAGTAGATAAAAATTTTTGCTCTGCGCAGTGTGGCATTCATGAGGGAGTATTACTGATGCCCTCAACCTGAAATAGTTAGAAGCTATCATACCGTCATAGTTATCACAGCGTTGCGTAGTTGAATTGCTTTCTCGCGGTTGGACCTGAAAAACGGCGTTGTATTTTTTGCACCGCTTTCACTTTTATGGACTATTTTTTCGCAAGTTCTTACTTGCTATTGAAGCTCTCCTGGACCATTCCATTGGCGACCTCCATGAGAACGTAGTGCTCGGGAAGTGTAGAATTGGTCGTGATAATCGACGCTTTCTTGACCATGTGTTGCGTGCACACCTGGGATAGTTTGGTTATTACTCCACAGTTGGCGGTCTTTCCTATTCGTTTGCAGCATACTGTGTTCGATACATCACCGTACGATAATGCAGCTTCGCTAGTCTCAACTCAGGATAGGATAGGGAAGTGAAGGAGGGGCATGCAGAAATTGATGCACTGTCATGTGGGTGCGGGCATCTATCAAAAGGGTAGTGGGGGAAGGATGAATAGGCAGTCGGATGCTGGTCTCTACCTCCATTCGAACCAGTTGCTGTTCTCTCCGCACTTCATCGGCCGCTTCGCGCATCCGAGCTATCATTCCCTAGAGGGCGGAATAACCGTATTCTTAGGGGGGATATGAAACTACGAAAGACAAATTATGAAGAAATGGGGGGTGGTTAGTACTTTGATGGTAATTCAATGTTAGTTGTAATTCACAAAAGCAAGCAGAATGAGGACATGGCAAACGGAATACAAGTCAATAAATGAAAACGTTGTGTTTCATGCTTCTTTCCTTGACCGAACTATAATATCATTCTTGATCGCGATAAAATCCCCCATTCGAAATATCGAATTCCATCAAATACAGTTGTCTTGACCGAAATCATGTGCCGGTTCTAACCTGGTCTTTCTTTTCGACGCACATCTTGACTACGATCGCCGAATTCAGCAGGAGCAGGACGAAGAACGGAATGACAGTCTGGAACGAGGAAAATATTGGTTGGTTTTGCAGAAAATTGTCTCATATTCATCAGCGTGGACGAAATTCAGCAGGTGATATACTTGGAGATGAATCGTATTTGAAACGTTCATTACATGACGTAAAATTTCGGACGTTTATTTTTTTCTGTGCCAATTTTCGACCAAAAACTTTTCCAGAAAAATTCGATTCAATCTAAAACGATTCACCATGGTAAGAAATTTTAAAAAGATGTTGACCAAGTCTTGAGCATTCAGTGAACCTGTAGCATAGTGACGACGTGAACGTCGAAGATCTTGTAAGCCTCGTTTTCGACCGTCCAATCAGCCCCCGTTACCGATTGGCTGCGGAAGAATTGGTCGCAGTCGGGGAACTCAACGACCTGCAGAAATCATTAACACTCTTCTAAACGAATTAGATCAAAGCAAGGTCTGAATGGGATGTCCAGGCTTTGTCAGTCCAACTTTGTGCAACTTTCTTCCTAAATCAATTGCGAATCTCGCATAACAAATAAGGATCCATCATTATTATGAGGAATGCATGAGAAAAAAACACACCCATTGTCTTGAATTGCCACTGTCCGTGATTCATTCAGACCTCGAAAAATAATAGGAAATGTTTCAAAGAGGCGCGATCTTTTTCCCCTAATTTCCCATTGACTTCAATTACGTCTTCTTGTTATTCAGACGCCCCTCGCAACCAATACTGAAATTCCAAAAAAGCGGGCCCACGCCGCCGATCTCTAACCCTTGCTGCCTATTAGCGTCATAATAATTGCATTATCTGTTCCCTCCTGGAAAAATTTTGAGTGGGTGCTGTAGCGAAAATAATTTGCGTCCCGCGCCTCTGGAGACTCCCTGAAGGAGGAAAGGAAAAGCAAAACATTTTCGACGGAAAAACTATTGCGAAATTTCCGTCTATTTAGGGCGTTGAATGCAATCTTCAGAACGTTCTTTTTTCATAGCAAGGGGATTCGCCTAAATCGCACATTTCAGCCCCGAGGGGAAACCGATTGTTTGAGAAGGCGCACCTCAACGGCGAACAGGACAACGATGCGCAGTAGAAAGGCAACGAAGATGATGAGGAAGGCCGTGAGGGGACGACCCATGTCGGAGAAGAGGATCGAGAGGCACTCCCTGTAGATGAAAGGCTTCGAAGGCAAAACATTTGATCAGCTCAAATTGTGTGGAAATGTCTGGAAAACGTGCTTGCCATTCATTTTCGTTTAGAACGCTTTCAATCAATGATGTCATTCTCCTTCCCACCCTCCTAGCTAAATCTCATCATACCCTACCGCACGGGCCCTATTTATTTTCCTCGGATAAATTGGAGGGACCTACATGAAGACCAGCGGTGAGTGGCCCACCCCAATGGAAATGTTGACAACCTCGAGGGGCAATCAGGTGGTCCCACTTAGTGGGAAGTGAATGAATACGGGGGAAAGGCGTCAAGTTCCTGGCGCCCCGAAGTTCGTTGTGTTTCAAGAGTAAAGTTATGCGGATGATTTGTAATCGAGAGCGATAAATAAACCATGTCGGCTAACATTACATAATTTGTAAATGCTTTCCGCTGAAATTCACTATTACGACGAGCAAACCTTGTCTTGTCCTTGGTCGTCCACATGAATCGTTCCAGCGTCGCGAACATGAGCATGTACGGCATCGCCATCTGGACGACCTGAAGAAAGATCTTATTCGAATATGTTTCATGTCTTGTAGTTAAGAGTATAATTTCGAACAAATATCAATGTTGCGAAGTCATCTTTCTCAGTGAAACGAAACGTATCAAATCCGAAAGGAACAAGTCTATCTTCGGGAAACCGAGAACTTTCTGCTCTGAATTCCCGCCCAAATGAAGTGCATGAAAAAGATGCGAGGCGGAATTTGCTTCTAGAATAATAAATCTGAATTGGTTGTATACCATACCCGGGCAATGAAGAAGACGACGACGATGTAGCGGTGGTAGAGGAGGAAGAGCGTGTCCGACTGCAGGTACACGTAGCCCGCGTCCACCCCGAACAGAAGGAGGTACCTGAGATGATTAACTGATTATTTATTAACTGTGCATTGTCTATCACTAAACATGGATTGTATTGTCAACATTGTAATGAGTTTCACCCGATTCTAATTGCATTGTTAGGAAGAAGCGTTCCGTTGCTTGGTTCTTTTCGGACGTATTACAACCCTATATTCTTTTAATCTTCGTCGTGGATGCAAATCTCATAATGGATTGCGAGTAGGGAGCAACCACCGGCACAATACGTATTTACGGAATCACAAGGGATTCCAAATTACATATCCAAAATAGAAAGAACGTCTCGCGTAGTTGCAATGTGAGAGTCTACAAGAATAATAAATATCAACCCACGTCAGGCACAGCAGAGTGTCCAGCAGCGACAGCCCTGCGAGGAACACCGACGAAGGCAGCGAACGTCGGAAGATCGCGAGTAGCAGCTGGAAATGGACGAATTGTCTTCGATCATGGGGAGGAGATAACAGGGAGGAGGTGGCAGGGGAAGAGGAGTCGAATATTGGAGGGAAAGGTGGTTGGGAGATGATAGTGGATTGGAAGAGGAGAAGAAGAGGAAAAGATGGGATGAGAGGAAATGGAGAAAAGGAAAATAGGAAGAAAGGAGGAGAGGAGGGAAGAGAGGAGATGGCAGAAGAGAGAGAATTCCCCCACCAGATTGCAGACTGCTCCAAAGGCCGCGATCGCCGAGCACACAGTTATGATGAAGAATCTGCAATGAATAGAATACACATTTCTGTTATGTAGTACACATTTCTGTCATGCTGTACACATTTCTGTCATCGGCGCCAACCTCCCGAAGCTGTAGCCCTCGAAGAGTCCACAGGGAGCCGTTTCATTTCCACCATCGGATGCGTTCGTCATCAAGGTCGTCGTCGTGACTTCGCCGATGTCGTACGTCTTGTACGTATTGCTGTCCATTCTGAAAGGAATAATGATATCATATTTCGAATTTGTGACGAATAGCGAACGGTTCCGGACACGGTCAAAGGCGAGAAAAATCTCGTTTTTATTTCAAAGATAACAGTTCGGTCATAATGCTTGTTGTAGATGTGTTTGCAACTCGCACGATATCGTTGAACTTTTGCCCGAGCATGTGAAGTTCGTTTTCCATGTGACTACGTGAAAGACCTGACAATAAGACTGCGCGTCGCGATTTTGAAGCGCGAATGAACTGTGAAGTGCATAAACGCGAACAAGGGGCTTCCTTCATCCGGGCAGTGACATTTCCAAGGAAATTGGATTGTGAATGGAACACTGCGGGAGAAGGGGCGAGAAAGGACCGCCCGCGCTAAAGAGCAGAGGAACTGTCCATTATGGACACGTGAGGATTCAGGAAGTGGGACGGATTTACACGCGAATATAGAAATAATATATCGTTATTGTTGTCGGAGAGTGTTCGGCAGGCGGAATACGTCGACAAATAGATTTTTTAGAGGTTATTGAAGTTGTTGAATTACAACGGCTCTCGCACTAAGATTACAATCATACAATGCGCCTCAACATTGAAGCTAGCGTGAAACGCACGCCACCTTTCCAACCCCTATTCAGAACGGGCTCGGGGTAGACAGGCACTTTTTTCTTTTCACTCTCTCATGAAGTCCGAACTAAAAAGCATATCTCAGGGCACAGAAGCAGGGTTCAGACTCGAGAAAAATTAGAAAAGACAGGATCTAGTTAGGCCTGGCCAAAATAACAGAAAGCAAAATAGCAAGGGCTTGTACTAATTCAAGAAGACTAAAGGCGGCCCGAGGATTGCCCTCTAGCTGGGCAGGGCCCTCTCATCCTCCTCCCCCACCTCAGTCGATTCACGACGTATGACAGATTGTCTGTTCCGGAGAGGAGAGCTTTGTTATGGCTTCCCTGAGGACGGAGAGGGTGCACAGTGCCGGAGACGAGACAATGGACAGTGGAAGCGACTGTTCTAGAGGGAGGCTGAAGATGACACTTTTTATAAAGATTAGCATTTGATGAAATTATGTTCATAGTCCATATTTCTCCCATGATTTAGTGCGAAACGTTTGAAACTTTGGGTGGTTCTTGGGAATAAAGAGAAGAAGAAATCGTACCAGACCTGCCCACGATCATTTATATAGACACTGAAACATAATTGACGTGGGACATCAAAGAGCACTCACTTCTTTGGTATCACGCAAAAGTCGACAAGCGTTAGCTGAATTGATGTACAACCCCTGGCAATTTCACCTATCAGATTAGAGTAAGAAGCTGACAAAGTAATGATTGAAGTCTGAAAAGATTTGAAAAAACAAGATCGCTTATGACCAAGACTACTGTCATTTTGGTAAACACTGAAACATAGTTGACGTGAAAGAGCGCGCGTTTTTCCCCAGACTCTCATGACAATGGACACAACTGTTCGGGGATTTCAATTATGCTCTGCTGGTAGGTTTTGGAGCTCGACAAAAACGAAATCAAGAAATACATCAAAGAGCGCGTGTCTTTGGTCCAAACGCTGCAGCGAAACGCGAGACGGCGTGAGGGTCTCTCTCTCTCTGTGCTCTAAAAGCACTTTCGAAATCCTCCCCGCATTAACGAAGAACCAGGGCGGGTGCATATTAGGACGAGAGAGAATAGATGTCCATTACTATGGGCCGTATGGTCTATAGGGGCTCAGAGCGAAGAAAAGGAGTAAGAAGGGTTTGAAGGTTCGAAAAATCAAAAAGTTTTCTATCTGTAATCAAAAGAATGTTATCTGTTTGAAAATAAATGCACCACGAAACACAAAGTAATGAAAATGAATTGAAAATAGGAGATGTATGTACCCAGAACGAAGACCGAAGGTTCCAAAAGACAGGAGTAAGAGTTAGGCAGCGTTAACACCAATAACATAAAACAACTATAATTGAAAATAGTACCACATCGGTTTTTGGCGTCCCAACGAATTGAGAGGATTCTTTGAATGCCACAGGAATCTTCTGGATTCCTCCGGAACAGAACAATCCCTTGTTCTGCTATTTCTAATTGCATGTTTCGTGAATCCCGATCACGAAGATATAACCAGGGAATATCAGAAGGACAGTGGAAAGATTCTGGACACATAAAGCCTTTTTGCTGAAGGACGAAAAATCAAAGCTCCCGCAAGCGTCTAGTAAATAAATACATCTTGAAACATATCCGAACACATCGAAATACCAAGATAAAAGTGGTCAACCTCTCCAAATGTTCATACCGAGCATAACTCTATGAATGCAAATATCAGGCATAGAAGTGAACAATGAGCATCGAGGTGTTAGTGAAAGTTTTGCACAGAGCTGTTACAATACATCGATGGTTCTACGAGCGCATTTCAAATACAAGCCCGGTGAAACATAACCGATTGAAAGAACAACACTAGAACGATAAGTTCAATTCAAGGTCTTCACAGAATTCAACACCCCACACGGTACCATCTCCGGGGAATCCCGGCTGGGGAGAGGACCAGCCAGGATGGAAGAGAGGAGAAGGGTCTAAATGGCTATTAGTCTCTGGAGAGGGGGCGGAGACTTGAGAACGAGCAGGATGGAAAACTTCGGAGGAGACTCCATTTCACGGAGGAAATGATGAAGTGCTGAGAGAGGAATTTGGTAAGAGGCAATATGATTGAAGGCAAATTTGCTTGACCGTTTTCATTTCTGGAAAAAGTCGAATGGAGATGTAATATCATTTTTGCGTCCGAATAAGAGCAAAATTGTCTTCACGGCAGGATCGTCCTTGAAACAATATGTTCTGGTATACGGCGGAGATCTATCAACTATGATGCACTGTTCGAAGGAATATGAAACAGTTGAAACTCATTGATCATTTCAAGCTGCGATTGCTATATAGAGGGTCAGAAAAAGATCACGGTTGAACAGATACTTATCGTTAGATCGCGATGAGTAGAATTGCATTGAAACGACGCTGCATGGACAATCAGCAAGTGTGAGTACGAACGATTGATTATGAAACAGTTGAAACTCACATAAATCGCCATGAACAAATGGAGGAAAGTGAAACAGAAGGGAAGACACCGAAATCCAGATTAGTCGCCGCAGAGACAGACTGAGACGAGAGAGTCGACGTCCATTTTGGCCCCGGGGGCCGCCCAGAATGGCGGAGCCCCGGCAAAACATGCAGAGAAGGTATTAGAACGGAACGACACGTGGGGACAAAGAACGAATAATATATCTCCCTAAATATTCGTCCTGCAATGTTTTGAGCATTGAGAAGGGTTGGGAGAACGAGTTAGAGGGCCAGCTTTGAAATGATTTCAATGGGTAAAACAACATTTGGCGAGATGTGAAGCAAACCATGCCACTTCAGACCTTTTTCCCACAAAAGCCTCAACTGTTTTTTCTTGAGTCAAAACTTTTAAAGGAGGACTGACAGGAATTGCTTGACATTTTGCCAGTCAAAATGGGCGTGATATTCAGCCCATGCGTCACGTATTGAGAAGCAGGATTTCAATCCGTCTTTTAGATTGACATCATTCCAAAAAGGTCCTACCAGTCTTTCTTCAAGCTCGGAAACCCTTTTTCAGAAGAAGGTTGAAAGTTCAATCATAGAGAACAGAGCTGTCGAATGCAGGGAACCTTCTCGAGAAGAGAAACACATTAGGAACAACAAGTCCTGCCGCTCTCACGTCGTTCTTTGTCCCAGTGTCCCTAAGTGCTGGGAACGTCAGGTTTTGCCACCACATTTTTCAGGGGATATTTTTTTGTTAAAAAAGCAAAGGGCATTCTCGGATCACATGGTTGAATACAACGAAGACTTTCAATGCTGTTGAAACATAAACTCAACGCAAAAAGTTCAATGTCCGAGAGTCCTAAAGTTCTAGGAACCAGGAGCTATTACTGCCACATTTATGAACGTGTTTTAGTGAGGTCAGCTACTTGCCAGAAATTAATCACATTGCTAATTATAAGAAAAGCTTGTGGCTACGATGAAACACACATCAGAACTTTAGATTGAAAAAAGAATTGTTCATTCAAAAACAATGATTTTTAAAAGGGCAATGTTAATCTTAAAAACGAACGATTTCATTAGAACAGCAGGATTACGAGACACACTTGAGAAGAAGAAAGAAGGAAGATGGGACAGGAAAGAAGGGAACAGAGGAGAAGAGGAGAAGGATATGAAGAGAAGAGTAAGAAATGGAGGAGCAAGGAGAAGGAGGAGGCAGAGGTGAGGATGAGATGTGGAGAGGACAGGAGGAGGAGAGGGGAGAAGAGGAGTCCTTCTTTGACGCTCCATCCCTCTGTTCGGGGCGCGTCCTCCCAAAACAATATCCACATCCCACATTCATACCGACCCGCCCGGTGGCACACGGACCAGCATATATTCTATTCGCAGAGTGGACAGAGACCTTTAGGCCCAGGGCACCAGGGCACCAGGGCAGAGACCCAGGGGCAATAACTCTCCCACTCCCACACAACACCGATGCCTTACGTAAGGAAATATCTGCTAAATATAGACCTGGATAACATCTCTAATGGAAAGAGGAGAATATCTTATTGTTAGGTCTTATTGAAAAATATCGCGCACTTGTTGGTTATCTGGATCATTCTGAGAACATGAATGCATGATTTATAGGTAGGGACCGCAACGTGCCTCACCAACCTTCACTAAAACGCCCGAAATTAGGCTCATTGTTTAGCCCTGGGCTTGGCATTGATCATGCTTTTTACCGTTTCTCGATATCTCATTGCATTGCCGAGATATGACTCGAAAACTAGCGCGCATCGAGTGTGGGGAGAGGTGCCGAAAGGCGGGCCGCAGCGCAGCCGCAACGCGGCCAATTGGGCGCGTCGCAGGCGTAAATGAGTTCGTTTCACGCGATTCAAAAGCGCACCTCGTGCACTGGACCAAATTTGTCGATCAAGGGCTCATTTTAATCCTCGTTAAATTCTCTATCCGAACCTACTTGGCCGAAATCTGCCCAATGCTCGTGGAATTAGCCCCACCTCGATTTCGATTAGGCGCTCCAACTGAGCGAAGTTTATAATTAATTTTTCTGTACAAAGGACACTTCCGTTCGAGTTTGGCCAAGTAATAGACGACGTAGAATTACATAAGCTCCAAAATGAGCCTTTGACCGACTCATTTGGTGCAGTATTCGACGTGCGCTTTCGATCGGACCGTTTTTCGGCCATTTCATGTCCCCCTCAAAGTGGGCGGAGCTTGCGGCCTCTATTTATAGGATTTGATAGTCATAGTCAGAACCATTAATCAAGCTGAATTCTATGTATCTGGAATTGGTATGAACGTGAAACATATCGAGTGTGTGCCAGAACCAAGGTACACTTTCCCAGAAGAAAAAGGTAAGCCAAGTTCAGTTCGAGCAGCATTTTGTCGTTGCAAAAGATACATGAGAAGTTCACATCGTGATAAAATAGGAGAGTGTGAGAGCAACGTTCAGTAGTACCACGGAAATGAAGGAGCAGTACTCTGATTCAAGCCCAGCTTTAAAGAAGGGGTGGGAGGAACTTTTCTGATTACGGTCATTATGGAAATCCAAACCAGACTCAGGCCAAAGTACAACCAGACTCAGGCCAAAAGTGCATTGGCCACAATGGCCACAATGCAAATCGGTTTCCTCCTACGCCTTCTTTAATTTATCAACCTTCTATGAAGAGCGATGAGAAAATGGTAAATTATCAAGCACGATGCGTGGAACGAATGTCCATTACACGAAGACAGTGTCCCACATGGAATTGCACATTATTTTGTGCGTTCACGTGCATGGGCAAGTGTATATCTCCATAGACTGTAACGAGGGGGTGGTAGAATAGTGATGAATTAATAGTTAGTTCTCAAGTAATGGATTATGAATTAGACGAAGACAGTGGAATTGCACATTATTTTGTTCTAGCGCGGGGTAAAACTGCGTGTGCTCCACACGATTTGCTCTCATTCATTCATGGCCCCTAGCTCTTCTCTCGCCAACGCAGTCTTCTCTTCCTCTCTGCTCCTCTAGCCTTCCCTTCTCTTTGGGAGATGAGAGACGGAACTCAGTACCGAGAGGAAGACTAGTAAAGACCCCCAAGAATTCAAAGTGAAGCCCCTCCCTGCGTTTGAAAGGAACTGTATTACGGACACGCAATTCGCTGAAGAGAGAAGACTTGATGGAAAATGAGGACATCGGGGGATTGCCAAAGAACACGAGTTCCGTACTGCAGATTCAAAGGATAGCAGAATGATATTAGTGCTTGCTGAATCCACTCTCAAATGTCTGCATCTCTCCATTTGCCTAGTCTTTCACAGGTGCGAGACTAGACGAATCGGCCAACGCTAAAGGCTATGGAATTTCGAAGGTTGCTTCGACTTCGAATATAGATACTAAAAAGTATCTGAAATCAATTGAAATTTTAACGCCGTCTTGATTTTCCAGGCGCGAAACTAGAGGGGTTCGAAACTGCCAAAAAATTTCAAATAACGCTTTTATTCGTTCCTCATTGCAGTGCCACAAAATAGCAGAGGAAGTATTCTTAAAGTTATGGAATCGTGAGAAAGCTGAAAAATCTCTCCCAGCCACCAAGAAGAACGGAACAATAACAATGCCGAAAATTATATGACGGCCTCGCGGATCGGGGACGATTGAATTTCATTCCCCTCCGCCCGCTCTTTCCGCCTTCATTCTACTCGTGGAGGGACACCTACGAGGATCAACAAAGGGATGTTGATTACTCTGGGTATAACTTATGGACTTTTAGAGGACGATGGGACTCTTCCGATTACTTGTAAAACAGGAACTATCCCAAAATAACCGTGTTGGATGCACTTACTTAGCTTTTTCAAGAAGAAAATGCTGGAAAACTGTCCACCAATGAAATCTGCAAGACCCAAACCAATAGCCATGACAGCTCTAATTCATTTTCAAGCGCTTGCAAGCTGATCGGGGCCTGCAGGTACCTATAAATATATGAGCGATTGAAAGCGCGCTGTAAACACCTGCAGAACGTGAATATTTAAAAACCAAGTCTGCGCAATAAACTCCACGAAACTATTATTTGTAATGGTCCCTATTTTTGCCGGATTGGTTTTTTTCAATTACTGAAGGAGATTAGAAACTGAGAACATTTGCAATATTCGAGCGAAATCCAAAGATAGCGGATGCAAGTTGCAGGGGGGGCGCGGGAGGGAGGAGGAAGACTTTGCAGGAGGGCCTTTAGAAGTCGAGCCACAAAGGAGGTACGAGGAGGGAGGAGGGAGGAGGAGGAGAATGAGGAGGAGGAGGGAGGAGAGGAGGAGAAGGTGGGAAAGCAAAGATGGCCGGCAGATGGAATCCCATACGCTCTCCTCACTTTTCACTGCGGCTGCGTAAATTGAACTCGCTCAGCGAAGAGGCATTTGGAAGGGGGAAGGGAAGAGGTCATTGAAGACCTCCCTTATGCTGAAAGTAAGGAATCTCCGCGGGATTTCCTGGCAGACTGCCAAGTTTACTCGGTGGGAAGCAATTCTGATGCCATACGAAACTAATGGGAATTTCGGCGGCGCATGCCCGTCAGAAATATCACGTGGATACTTTCGAGTGATTTGAATTTAGAGTTTCGAGGGAGAAAATGAATGATGAGGTTAAAGGTACGTTTTACAATTGATCCATAGTTCCTGTCATTTCTTGTAAGTTTGATCCCTCATCGGCAGATTGTGGCATAAAAAATCAAAATGACCTTGAAAGATGCGCAATGGCCGGTATGTGTTTTCTTTGAGCATTTTAAATATCCGACACTAGTTCAAATGCTGCATCATTTGTTTTCATATTCCGCTTTTGTTGTTTATATTTGTGTATCAGAAAACTTTCTATGTTTCACAAGAGTTGTAAAGCTCTGCTAATTTTTTGATTTTTTGATTTGATCATGCGTGATACGGGGCAGAATTCAAACGATTGCGAAGATGAGCCCATCACCGGTATAAGCTATCCTAGCGTTACATTGCATGATCTTGATTAGGCGAACCACTGCAAGTTTCGTAAGTTTCGCATTCTCTCTCCTATGATTCTCATACGTTCAAACGTCGTTATCGGTTGCAGATTTGATACATCAGCTTATTTAATTGCAAGAGTAGTACAGAATTACATTTAAACTGCGCAGAAAGATGTGCTCAGTAATTGCAAAAATATTTGCCCACTAGTTACTTTGCAGGCTCTCCATTAAGCCAAACACTGCATACTACGCTCACTCAAACACATTTGGTGGCCACACGTTAGGACTCACTCCAAATATTTATCTTCCACGAAACGAGAGATGCATCTTTCGAAAACTGGAACGACTTGAGTTTCACGACTTGGTCATAGAGAGTCTCCATGAACATTTGGTGATTATTAAGACGCGTTTTTTGTAAAAATCGAGCAAAAGGGGAACCCCACGGACAAGCTGTCCTGGCGGTCCTGGCGGGGCCGGTTTTGCACATTGGTGTGTCCAGAGGGGTTAATTAACAAAACATACTTTGTTCGGCCAAAAGTCGATTATAGAACATTCTAGAACAAAAAATGTGAACAAAATTCGATATTCCATATTATTTGACCCATTGACCTCCGAAAGGATTTTACATTTTTTTTACATTTTCGTCCTCGAGGGCATCTTATTTTCATTTTTGGTCCAAGACAAATCGGTTATGGGGTCAAATTACGGCACTTATTAAAAGTGCGGTTACAGTTTTTAGCGTTTTTCTCGAAATAATTACCCTGCGGCAACTCTGATTTCTCTTGCAAAATGTACACTGATGTCTCCTGGTACTAACATAAAAATATCAAAAAATAAAAAAATGCCCTTTTTTGCAATGTGGATCGGAGTGTTCAAAAGTCCCGATTTTATTGCAAAGTTGATGCCAATCAACTCTTTGTATCTTTCTCCCACGAACAATCCAAATATTCTAATCTTATATAAGCTTCTTGTATTGAACCCACCTACCACTTCCACACATACCATGTTCGGGGGTTTGCCGAAACTGACTGCCCATTTGAGAGGTAAGGGGGGAC
>JACMIG010001456.1:6425-20299 GCA_014805385.1 Levipalatum texanum
GCCGCTCGTGATAAATTTGAGCCGCTCGTGATAAATTTGAGTCGCTCGTGATAAATTTGCGTCGCTCGTGATAAATTTGAGTCGCTCGTAATAAATTTGTTATTTTTAACTTCAGAACTCTGCGGTATTGAAATTGCGGAATTTCACGCATGACTTACAGGTAGCCGCGTGACCGTTGGGATACTGGCCCCGTCCTTCGTATCCTTGCCACTCCTCCATTCCTGATATTGGCAATATTCGGGAAAAGCTTTAATTTTGAGGTACCAGTGCCGCCACGAACGGTAACCCATAGCAAGATCATAGAATTAAATTAAATTTCGTTTATCGCTCACAAATCAGAACAAACAACGGAACAACGTTTTCAACGTAAACAACTATGTCTTCTTTTTGATTAGATCATCTCGTAGTCGCTTGCTCTTCTCGTCAGCAAACTGCCTCCATTCCTTCTGGCTACTCCTCTTCACGAATTCCTCCGCATCGTCGAAATTCGGAAATGTGAGCATGCGCCCTGAAATAAATTATGTTGTTTCGGGTGGAAAATTGGATACCTTTTTGCATTTTGCGCGATGTAAATACGACGGCGTCTTCAAAGGCCCAAGCACTTGCAGAGGTTCTGCAATAATACCTTCTTTTGTCGTTTAATTCCATCACGTACCCTAAACGATAATAACATTTAAGAAACTTACTTGAGAATGGATTGATCGGAGTAAGGGTCGAGGAGACGAGGAGGGCCGCTGTACGACGAATCGTGTGGCCTGCCAAAAACTCCGTAATAAATTCCAAGGCTAGTTGGAAACTAATTCGAATAATTGATCACATATTCGAGTTTCAAATAAACAAACTAGTCGCAGAATACTACTAACTTATTGGTAAACGCCTTCTCGAGACGGAAAACGTTGCTGCCCAAGCGACGACGATAACCATAGTACTGTAGAAACCTATAGATCAATTCCGCAGTGCTCATGTCGTTGGACGACTTCCACTCTGAAACGAGCTACATGTGGACCAGATCGCACAATCCAAGGGAACAGTTGTGGATAATATTTGAAGGAACCTACTTTTCAATTCTGGTGGGGGTGGCCTCTTCAACTGGTCCACGACTTCCTGAATTGGCAGGGTTGGATCCACGAGTTCCGGGTGAATTTTCATCAGACTCGGAAGCACAGGCGTCGTCTGCATCGACTGAAAAACATGATAAAAATATTTCAATAAAAAAATCAATGTGCATTAAAAAGTTATCTCACATCGACGCTTTGTAGAAAGTGGATTGCTAGGAACGTAAGGTGGTATGACGAAAGCAGGGAAGCTGTGCTTTCCCTGAAAACGAAGACATTTTTTCAATTTCTCCGATCAACCACGCGCTAACCTGATTCGAAGTGCATCTCCCCATTTCCGCAGCCACGTGGTCATTCTCGAGAGGCGCGGGTCTGTCTGAATTTTTTCAGATCGTGAGCAATAAGTGGAAAATAAATATAGAAACTAATTTTGGCATTTACAGAAATATATTACCTTTAGATGGACAACCGAAAAGGGAGCTAACTTGAGCATAGTAGCGGACGTAGGAAGTGTTTCTGATCGAGTGAAATTTTGTATCGGGGATCACGACGTCGATGGAGAAGCCGTTGGTTAGTCTAAAACAAATACGCGATAGGCGAGAACTATCCCGAATGTGAAAGTGCGTACTGACACTTGATGACCGGAGCAAAGACGTTGGGCAGAGACATACAATGATCGATCATCAGCTGAAAAGGGTCAGATTGTATTTTTGAAAGGTAGTAAATCAAAATAAAATCGCTGATGGTTTGCATACCTGGTCTTCTTTGATCCCTGCCCGCAGAGGGGACGTCGATGGCAGAGCAACGAGACTGCGAACCATACAGCCACGCAGAGCGGCGAGGAAGTCACTGCAGCCAAATGGCATCTTTTCATTCCAGCACCAGAAACAAACAGTTTTAGAACTAACTTACGCACGAAGACTGTGGTCGGAATGGAATGCTTCTACGAACGGTTGTCGTTCGCTGGAATTCGACGGATAGAATACGAGGTCAATGTCCGATGATGCTTCTCCTAACCCTGAAAGGTAAGTTTAGCGAGGAGATAATAAAGGGACATGTTATTTACCTGTAATCGCGGATCCGATCTGAATGAGGCGCCCACGATCACCGAGCACGTCCTTTTCAATCCGCGGCAGCTCCGTCAGCCAAACATTTTGCTGCAGCAAATAAGTAGTCCACACGCAAGAATAGTCATACATTGCAATGAAGTAAATCGCTGCGCTTCCGATCCTGCATTCGGATGTCGCGTTCCAGTGCATCGAAAGCGGTCCGGTGTTCGCTCAGAACATGCTCCGCCGTGTGAAATTTGGCTGTAGATACGATCATCGGCCACAGACGAAAGACTTCAACCTACTATTCTCTGAACTGGTGGCCTCTTCAACTACTGTTGGAGGTGTCGTGGAGTACCCTCGATGGAAGTCGAATGAGACTGCTTCACTTCCCACTTTCCGCGCCCAACGACATAGCATTCCTATTCACACATAGGAAACAGAACCGTACGTGGAGAGAAATTCGAACTGGTAGCTAGCCAGTATTGTAATAAAATCTTCGTTCTGAAGCTATCACTCGTAATTTATCTGCGTTGAACCGAAACAGGTTCAGAACCAACACCTTTACACGTATTCAATGCATCCTAATAAATATGTGTCAATGGAGAAAAATGAAATGCTGATCTGTCGGGCATAAAAGAAAATAGATATTCTCGGAAACTCACGACTGCGCCCGCCTCTTCTATTTTTAATTCCGAAGCAGGAGCTCCTTCCACTCTTGATTCTTTACTCGTGCCGATGTTCTCTCGAATAGCTGGAAAAGGTCATCATTATTTACTTGATGGAATTTTTATTTCCGAAGCAGGAGCTCTAAAACTCCGTTCGTGCTAAGTGCGATCAAAAGAGAAATTGGGCAACCTGGTTCAACAGCTCAGATCCGTTCTTCACTTTGCAGACGCCTTCCTTTTGGTGGTGATAAGGATCCACAATCAACACAGCATTCCGTTTACTCGAGGTTCTTAAGACGTCAGCCGCATAACAGGAAGCATATTATGAGTGGGAATAAAAAGACACGAACTTAGTTAAAAACTTGGAAGTGGCGATGGAGAGCCCTTGGGTAGAAAAGTCGACGTCGCGGTAGAAGTGGAGAAAATCGAGGACAATTTCTCCAACTTCCGTATTCTTCATCGGATGCATCTGGCGGGCGGCGGTTTCAGGCATCTGAAATAGTGCATTGTAAACACTCCGTTGTTATCACACACGCCAGCAAGTTGCGCAAAATTTGATATTTTTACATACCTATATTATATGACCGTACCTTGGCATCAGTATCCATCTCAGTGGCAATCTCGGCCCACGGTCGCAAGGGATTCAAGTTAACTGCATATTCATCCATCAGTCTTGGAAGTAGTCCCACTTTCTATGAAATTAAGATTGCTTCCTCGACTATATCTAGAAAAAAAATAAAGACTAATATAGCTAAGAGCAGGCGGAACCTTCCCTATTTTTGATTCACATTTTCTTTCTAACCTGTGCGTAGAAGATGCAGAGCATGTAAAGATGGAATGCGGTAAAGTATCCACGAATGCCTCCATAGACTTCGTTCCGATCGAAATAAATCCGCAACCACTGGTGTAGTTTTACGAGGCGAGGCTCGATCTGTAAAGTGGAATTTGAAAGGCAGAATGGGGACAGTGATGGGAATAAAGAACAGAAATAATATTACCTTGAAAGCCGCTCGAACAAAATACGTTGATCGGATGCATTCAGGTCCATTAACTTGGATATCAAATTTAACCCCGGAACGCGTAGATCCTTAAAATTATTCAAGCTGAAAATTCAGCAGAACAAAATGACCAAACTTGCCTTGCACAAGTGGAATCCTGGCTCGGAAATGACAAGGGTGATTTTCGCAGAGAGAAGATGAAATCTTGCGCAGACGACTCAATAACTTCCTGAAATCGTGTAAATGGCAGCACAAACAACGAATTAGTCTTACATGGATGCGTTCGCTTTGCTCAAGGAAGTACTCCCGAACAATTCGGTCCTAGCGGAATCGTCATTCGCAAATGGAATAAATAAGAGATCCAAGTCCGATGTTGGAGTCAAGGAACTGCACGGGAGACTTCCTGACAATCCACTATTATTATATATATTCCGAGCTTTTCAATGTACAAAATATCCGAAAGATAAAATATATCGCATAATATTTGTTGAAAAAACTAACCAATGGCACAAAGCCTCCCGTGAGATAATTTCTCATTCTGGGAAACGATAGTCCTCAGCTCATTGAAAACCTAAAATAACCGTAAATAACGCAGCATCAAATATTAGTAAAGCCTGCAGTATGGAGTTAAGTAACATACATGCTTCAGATCCTTCGAACGTCTGTACACCGCTTTTCGGTATTCCTCATTTCGCAGCTGTTGTCCGAGTACTTTGACAAACTCCTCTCGGGTGTACGGTTCCCTGGCAATACGAACATCATGGAATACATAACAATTCCTTACGTTAGTAGTTGAATGGAGCGGGCCCTGTTCTTAGCCAGCAAACGAGTGTGCGCATGCAAGAAGCGGAGGCCGAACAGACAAGGACTTCGAGGGGGCATTCTGCATCAAAATTAGCATAGAAGAGGCCATCATGTTACGAATTTGAACATGCTTAGTCAGCGTGTGGTTAAAAACGATATTTAGGAAACAACGAACGCAAACTGGCACACCACGCTACACCACTCACAAAAACGACTCGATTTTTCCTTCCTAGTTGTATTTGCCTACTTCAAGTAAGTGAAGTAGATCGTAGTGGACGTTAGTGACGTATCAGAGCGTGAGCACACACGGATGATAGTGTATTTATCACCTATAGCCCGCATGATTTGAAAGTAAAGCGACACTCGCTGCAAAATCTGTATGATACAAGTTAGTAATTAATAATGCCAAAATGCATTGTATCAACAAGAATGGAACCTAGAAGCCCCCAGTCTCGTGCATGATTTCCTTCCATCGAGGGGCCGACGGCAGGGCCTGCAGCAGTTTCTCTGTCGGAGCCACGCGGAGGAGAAGGCGAAGGAAAAGGCCGAGAGACCACGGAATAGCCTGATGACTACAATTGACAGCGTTCCAGGTATTTGGGATACCTGATCGTTCTCCAGCACCGAGCCAAGAGAGTACATCGCGAACTGGGTCATCTGAGTATTACAATGTGTTGAGGGTACGGTACATGGCTCGCAACCTGCGGAATAATAGTGGAGAGGAAGCCTCCGTCAAGGGCAGATTCCAAGTATGGACGCAAAGTGGAGACGGGGAAGGACGAGGACTGTAGAGGGAGAGTCCATCAAGATATATGCACACCAAATGAAATAAAATAAACCAACCGCAGCCTGGTGGAGGATGACGAAGGGGACGGGGATGGGCGGCGACTCGTCTCCCACTGCGCCTGTCGATAGAATCACAAAGAGCTCCCAGAGAAGGCGTAGGGTCTGGGATACGGGAATGGAGAGGGAGGGACACTGGTTTACCTCTCCCCTCCTCTCTTCGTTGCTGTCGTGCTTGGCCTGGTTGGCGGCGGTGAGGACGTCGATGATCTTGGTGTGGCGGGCTTTGTCGTCGAGGTAGGAGAAACACGAACCCACGGACGAGCAGCCGCCATTACTGAAGGGGTAGGGAGTAGCATGGAACGGGGAGTGTGTCACCTCCAGAGGCTGCCCTTTCCCCTTGCCAGTTCGACGAGGGCGGAGATGGAGGAGGAGGGTCCCGAATGCGCCTCCACCGCCATGTCCAAGTGCCAGTCCGTTCGTTGTGGCGAACGAGGGAACTTGGCATTCAGCCGGATCATCTTGGACCTGAACATTTTAAAAATAAATATATATAATAATAATAAATGGAAGACCTCTCGAGGTAGGCGAAGGAAGGCAGACGAGAGCGCACCTCCGCGAGGGCACTCTATAATGGTACTCCATCCTCTTGTAGACTTCCAGTCATACCGGATGCCCGATGGCCTCGTGCACTCCCGCCAGGAGACCCTCCGCCTTCTCAGCCGATAGAAGGACGAGTCCCACTGCCTTCCTCGCCAGTCGCTCACCCACGAGGGGAACGATCTTGGGAAGGTGGTGGCTGAGGACAGAGGCCAAGGCCTCGTCCAGTTCCTTCTCTCCATCCAGTTCTCCCATGAGTCGACTCAGGTGCTGGAAGGGGGACATTGATCTTAGGCTATCAACGGAAAGAGATACCTTGGAATCTCCCTGCCGGCTGGCGATGGCGAGAACATCGACGAGGAAGAGGCTGTGGAAGGGGATGAGGAAGGAACAGTCGATTGGAGGGAGGGAACGGCCATCCGAACGAACGATTCCCGCCAGCGAGGGAACCAGGAACGAGGAAGGGGAGGAGGCGACGATTCTCTCGAATACTGCACGGAGGAGAGTCGTCTTCTGGAGGTAGTCGAAGGAGAGAGGGAGGCGATGGGAGGAGGAGGAGAGGGAAGGAGGGGAGGAGAGGAGGTACTCGGAGAGAGAGGACAGCAGTACGGGTTTGAGTGAGTCTGGGAGGACCCATTTATGATATTGAGAAAAGAGAGTGGTACCCTGTGTCGCCGCGAGTCTCTCCACTCTCCGTCGCAGTCGTGGCCGTGCCTCTTCTTGGACTCGACGGGGGAAGCAACAGAAGGAGGCCAAGAACTCCTCAACGACATCCATCCCCCTTGTAACTAAAAAGGGAATACCTGTATCTGTTCTGTGGTCTCGATTGCCTCGATCTGCGTCAGCACCTCGGCTGCGCCTGTCCCCTTGGGTCCATTCCCCACTCGCTCTTCCATCACTTCCATCCCCACTCCGCCCACTCCCAGTGACGACGCCACTATTCTGAAGGGAAATTGAAATATCGTAACCTTGAAAATATATTTTTTATTATTTTTAATGCTAATGAAAGTCGTTACACTTTTGCTTACCTGAGTTCTACGATGGGAACTCCCTCGAATGATCCTCCATCGGGATCTGTCAGCATCGTTCGCAGACTCGAGGCGTAGATGCTGAATGGCTGCCTTCGTCTTCCCTCTCCTCCCTTCTCACCCCTCTTCTCCGATCCATCGGTAGAAGTCCTCAGTGTCTCCAATCTTCCCGTCGAAGTAGTCGATGTCGTCGTGGGCGACGGTTGCCTGGAGGAGTCCGAGGGCCGCCTTGGCTGTCGAGGGACACGGAGTGCACGACGACTGCAAACATTCCATTTTTCTTTCAATTATCTGATTTGTAGGCGCGTCCGGACGGATTGACAAAGACGGTTTTTTTCCGGGCATAATTTCTATTCGTTGTCTGACACCAAAGCCATTGAACTTGTACGGGAACTTGGAATCGGGAAAAAAAATCAAACCGTTCGGAAAGCGATATTTGACACTCTTATGTCAGAAAATTGCATAACCAACCCACAATGCTGATCTGGAAGAGTGGCTGTATCGTAGTGGATGCGGCCTCCTTCTCCTCCTTGCTCCTCGGCCCCGTCCCAGCAGTGGCGATCTTGACGAAGGCGACGACGGAAGCGAGCCAGGCCCGATAGCGAGAGAGGGCCGAGGGGGAGGGGGCAGAGGGCTTCATTCCAGCCAGGGAAACGAGGACGAGGATCGAATTGGAGAGGGAATCGTAGGAGGAGAGGAGGGCACGCTTCAGCTGCTCTGCCACCTGGTCGCGGGCACTGAATGGGGAGGGGGATAAGAATAGGGGAGGGGACTCACCGCGACTCTGCCATGTCCTCCTCTTCGTCGTCCTTCGGGCTCTCCTGGTTGGCCTGGAAATATTAGAAGACGGAGCCAAAGGAGAGGGGAGCTCTCACCTGGAAGACGTGCATAATGCAGTGGGTGGCGTCCCTCCATCCGGCCAGTGCCCTCACTCTCTCTGACGATGTCGAGGGAGATACGGAGGAGAGAAGAGATCGCAGCTGCGCCACTGCCCACGACAATCTCAACGAGCTACCTTCAGTCGTGCTTTCCAAAACGGTACCTCTTGTGCACGGGCTGAGTCTCGACGCAGGCGCGAAACGTGGCCAGGGAAGTCATCCATGGGAGAGGGGAAGAAGAGGAGGCGATGGAGGCAGCCGAGGACAGAAGGGGATCCTCACTTGCTGGATAGAACACCAGTGATGAGAGGGGAGGGGTCGAGGGATACCTTGGGTCTTCTTCGAGTACAGCGTCCTGGGCAGGTCCTCCACTTCGCATTGCAGCATCGAGTGCACCAAGGTGGCAAACGCTGGAAGTTTCATATTATAGAATGTGAAAATCCTTGAGCAACCTCTCTTCTCCTCCTCACTGGCGTTCTCCGTCTTGATCCGCATCAGGAGGATCTCAGTGGACATCGGGGGAGGTTCATCTGGGCTCTTGTTTTCGGGTGGAAACACATTAGAGTGACTCTAACTTCGGACTGCGGCGTGATGACTTCTCTGACGTCGTTCCAGGGAAAGGCAGCCATCGCTCGGAAGGCGGCCGCTCGCACTTCCGTCTTCGAGTGAACGGAGAGGGACCACAGCTCGGAGAGGCAACTCGACGACAGCTCCTGCAATTAGAAGTGGTGTCCGTTTTCACAGTCGAGAACCAACAGTATAAATTACAATATCCCGAGAATACCCCCATTGCACGGGGTCTTTTACGCAGTTACGCCCAGTTCACCTACGTTGAAACGCCAGGTGAACTGGGCAATTTAGGTTCGACTCTCGTTTTTTTTGCCCGTCGACACAACTTCTCAGCGGGATACTACATTATGATCCGATAGCCGCAAATTGGAGTTTCGGGACCTATATAGAAAGTTTCTGATTGTCGAGACGAACAAAAAAAAAGAAAGAACAGCTCATTTGGACCTTCCCACGGTGAGATATGACTACCCAAGATCAACTATCGATTTTTCGGGGGTTCAGTCTCCGTCAGGGCCGAACTTTTTGCTTTCTCTTTGGAGGTTCAGGAAACATCGTGGAGTCTTTCTGGCCTCATCTCCAGAGTGAAAGATCAAAGACCAATTATCGTTTTTCGAGGACTTGGCTGTATTGTCGCAGAACCGTCCCTTTTATTTACGGATCGCAGTTGAACGAAAAAAATTGCAAAAAATTGCAACAATAAAAGCTCGGAAATCTCTTTCTCTATGGGTCGAACGGATTATAGTTAGACGCTTTATTAGCTGGCTTCGCTGCAAATAAAATTTTCTTCAATTTCGGTTCGAGAAAATACAAACAGAATAAAAGTGAAATCATTTCCTAGTAAAATGCAGAAAAAACCTAAATTCGCCGAGATTATTACGCAATGCGTTTCAATCAGGTTTGTTGGCGAACAATAATGTATCTGAATAAGTATTCCGCATTTCAACTCAACTTATATTTTGTTCATTAGCCACCACCACAGTATTGTGCTTCTGCACAAAGCATTTCTCTAGACCGACAGATAAAGATACCACTGTCCGTCCGGAACGCGAAAAAGGTATAGTATATGTATCAAAAACAGCTCATACTTCATCCTCAAAGGGATAGTGTAATCTCGCGAAGAATCTCGGCGAATTTTGGTTTTTTCTGCATTTTACTAGGAAATGATTTCACTTCTTTTATTCTGTTTGTATTTTCTCGAACCTAAAATTGAAGAAAATTTTATTTGCAGCGAAGCCAGCTAATAAAGCGTCTAACTATAATCCGTTCGACCCATAGAGAAAGAGATATTTCATTATTTCGGTAGATCTTTGGTTTCTCAAAACTCTTAATGTCAACGATACCTGCTCGTCCTTGAGGGAGGCGGCGACGGCCAGGAGGCTCGCGTAGGCGACGGTGGCCTCGACGTTCTCCTTCACCTTCGGTCGCAGCTGATCCGCTACAGCCGACAGTTCAAGTTCCTGTGAACGAGTAAAGAGTGTAGGAAGGGTCGAGGGTCTCTCTACCTCCATCCTGCACAGCTCGGCAATGACTCGAATGACTGCAGGGAGGAGACGGCCGCCCTCCTTCAGAAGCGTCGTCAGCGGCGAGAGGAAAGCGTCCGAGCAGTCACTGAAAGTGGGCACTCAAGCATGGCTTGAAAGCTGTGGTTCAATAAATGGACATCTGGAAAACCGTAATATTCGAATATTGAGTTAAATTTCACAGAATAAAAATGTAGTCAGGCTCCTTACCACGCAACGCAGATACGCCGAATAAGTTCGAGCTTTGCCTCTACCCACTCCACATCGTCCGTTGATTTTATCGTCGTCAGCTGGTCGAGCTGCAGGCGTGGTTAGACAGCAACTTCTCCCAGTTCCAAACCGAGTTTCCGATGGATGTCGGCCACTTCTCGACGATGTCGCCGATGAGGCCAATGCAGAGAAGACGATCCGTCGACGACTGGCACAGCGTTACGAGGATACGAAGGATCGAGGGAACCTGATGGAAGGTTCCAGATATCCGAATGAATCTACTACTACATAAAGGGCGTGTTTGTCTGTCTGTGTGTCACGACATGTGCACAGAAGGGTCCTCAAGACCTGGGACCTTGACCAAAAGACTTCGGGTCTCGAGAAAACTTCTGCCGTAACCGCGACCGTAAAATATCCCATGACCGTGAAATAGAATCCTAATTTACGGCTGTAGATAAAAAGTGTATCTACACTAATTTGCGAAATTATGATTTTTTTAACCAAAATTCACCCACCAGGCGGCGGGATCCGCCTGGTAAATATAGAATAAAGTAGTTCATACGACTATTCGATGAGTGGCGAGGCGTCCGATGGTTTCGAGAAGGAGAGGACGATCGATGGGCAGCCACGGCTTGGCAACGAACGTCAGCATGAGAAGTAACGACGGGTTGGCCTGGACGATTTGTCAAAATATAAATTTAAACATCTTTTAGTATATTAATTCAACCTCGATTAATAAAAATATTTAAAATAAACATCGACAGCCAAAATGCGTCCCTCACCAGATGGACGTTCTCAGTGGCCATGCGTACGAGGAGAGCCATGGTGGAACGGGGAGCGAGGGGAAGGACCGAGGGTAGAAGGGCAGAGAGCAGGGCGAGAGAGGAGGAAGAGGGGTGGAGGGGGCCTGAAAGCGCGCTCCCTGCCATCTGGCATTTCCACCTATCTTTGGTGTCTGAGCTCTCCAATCACCATGTACTCTCTCCGTCCTTCCCTCCTCTTATGTCGTCTGGCGACTCTCAGGGTAGTGCACTCTCTCCTTTTTAGACCAACCCGATTGCGCATCGGCAGTCCACTCGATCCACGTCCTCAGTCTCTCCTGGTCGCTGTTGAGCCAGTGAAGGAGAGTCCCTTCCACTGCTCCCGTACCATTTGTTGCCTGCTGACTCGCCAGCAGCAGTTTCTTCGCCTGGTCATTACGTTTATTTATCGAATAGAAACGAAAATCAGATCGAACCTGTTCCAGTGTTTCCGGCCGAAACGCCGGTATCGTCGCCTTGGAGAAGGATGATTCTGAGGAGCAAATCTGAAAATGTTAGAAAATGATTGCAAGCCGGAACATTGGGTAGACCTCGAGGAGTGCAGGAATGAGGGCTGCGTTAGGATGGAGAGATGGATTGGAGAGGATGGCCGAAGGGGAATGGACGAGGAGAGAGGCCACGACCACGGGACATTCTCCTTCCAGTGAGATCGAGGAGAGTGAAGAGGACGGGAGGTGGACTGGAATGGAGGCATGAGAAGAGAAGGGAAGGGAGAGGGGTTACCCTTGAAGATCGTCGACAGCTCGGCCGCCCTATTCTGCATCTTGGCCGCCCTCCACACGACGTCGTCACCGAACAGATCCCTCACGATGGGAAGAGGGGCCGAGGAGAGGGGACATAGCGAGAAAACGTCGGGAAGGGCTACACGGATGACAAGGGAAGCCATTACGAGATACCTTTACTTTTTCCCGTTTCCTTGGTGTTCTCGGAGACTTCGAGGCTCTTCGAAAGGATGACTCCAAATGCAAAGCGGCTAAAAGGGGAGAAACTACGCAATGAATCTCCTTCCCTTACTCTTTGTCATCGGGAACACGCTGGAGGGCATCGAAGAGGAGGGGTGAAAGCGAAGGCACGGAGCGTTGAAAGTACAGCAAGGTTCTCAAAATAGAATATTTTTATAACTATTGATTAATTTCATTTTATGGATACAAATGAATTGTAAGAAACATACTTGAGAATATTGGAGGCGTCGGCGTCGAGGGCAGCTTCGACAACGAGATCAGAGTGGGGGAGAGCATGGCGCACGAGTTGTGGAATCAGTGAGGAGCCTCCGTCGATGTGCCCCTCCTTCACGAGAGTGGGCAGGGAACGAAGGGCCCATTCGGCCACTGTACGTCCCCATTCCGACAGGCACTCCCAATATGCCGCCACCAGATCTGACTGCAATCTGCAGTGGAAGTGAAATGAGAAGGAAGCACCTTTTCCTTGGCGCTCTTCTCTGTCCGGATGCCTGTGATCAGCGTTGTGAAAGCCTGGAAATGGGCGACAGACTCAATTGCAAAATTTTCTGTAATACGGGCATTTGAAATTGATTTGCGGAGACGGTATTGTGGTACTGAACATAATCTCGTTAAAGTTTCACAATTTTGCTAAATCGATAAGAAAGCATCTTCTGCATACAGCAATTCTCACTTCGGACTGCACGACGAGAGAGTCGAAGTTGAGCTGGGAGCGGATGTTGGCGGGATCCATGGCCTCCGAAGAGCGCCGGACGCTGAGCCTGACAATGATGTTAACCCGAATAGAGCGTCATCAAAACAAATAATGCAAGAAGAAGTACATAGATGATTAATAGGGTTTGAAATTCGAGAAAAAATTCGATATCTCGACTGTCCGTCTGGCTTGGGCCAAGAATCGAGATGTGAGGTGTCGATATTCGGAAAAGCCAGACATATCGAGTCGATATCTCGAATCAGTCTGGATTGGCCGATCGTCTCGAAAAAGGTCGAGATATCGAGACGACTCGAGATCTCGAGTCTAGTCGAGATATCGAGTTGACTTTTCCGTAGACGAGTGTAACCGACCATTGGGAATACGCTGCATGTTATATTGAACCCATTTTCGGTCTACTACGTCGTTGAAAAAACGTGGCCAGGGATTTTAGCGGATACTCCGCGTATCCCCTTCGTTCAGGTGTAATCCGCACCAATTTACTATTGTACGGGATCCAGAGCGGTCTATTTCTCACGCCCGGCAATACGAATGACGGACTGTGTGTATCGCTGATTTGCCTCTTCTAACCCCGTATTTCAGCCTACTGAATCATAAAGGTCATGAAACGGGTCTCGACGAGGTTGATCAAAAACGCGCGCAGTCCGTCATTGGTCTTGTCCGAACGTGTAAATTAGAACGCTCCTGGTCCTAAACAACAAGTCTGAATTGGGCATATTTGTAGAGCACTGAGTTGCTGGAACTAGCAGTGCCTCGATTTGTGGCCTCAATTTTTACAAAAATGTAGCTTCAGATTCTTCTAAACTACTATTTTGTTGGCCCTGTTTGCCGATTCCTTGTCCCCTCAAAATGGTCGGAGCTTGCCGACCAAAAGCTTTAGAACTGTCGTCATACTGGATCGAGCCAGAGAACTTCTAATTTCCCATGCCGCTTTGGATGCATTCAGAGAGCGGACTGGGACATCAGCCTTTCGTCGAAAACGGGAGTGTTTAGTTGAGATAGCTTCGCTGTCTCGTCGATCGCAGGCGCACAGGGGGTTCAGACGTTGAAAAAAATGGGACGTCTAGGAGAGAGTCGATAGTCTCTGTCTGCATTCAAATAGGGCAAATGATTAGTCTAATGAGGCTCTGAGTGGCACATTTCGTGGTCTACCTGAAGAAAGAAAGCGAATTTTGCTAAACCCATCCGAATTCCTATGTAATCTGATACGGCGAACACG
>JACMIG010001457.1:2849-16255 GCA_014805385.1 Levipalatum texanum
GGCGCTGATTTATGATTCAGCCACTCTTTTGTTTCTTCCGCAGATGCACGCGGACGAATATTCTGGATTCATTACCACATGGAATCATGCGCCGTGGGGTCACAATTCGCTGATCGGCCGGAGAATGAGACACGTGCACTATTGTGTATGGGATCGAAGACATTACAACATACACAGTATATAATCCAAGCTCTGCAGAAACTATTGACCACTGTGCACATTCGTGTCATTGTACGCCGTTACTTGTCGATCTCATGTATCTCTTTCAGAATGCATCGTCTGTTGATCGCATTGCTGGTTGTTTTGGCCCTTGCCTCGCTGACCTCGGCCCAGTGGGGCTGGGGAGGAATGGGAGGAATGGGCTACGGAGGCTACGGAGGCTGGGGCATGGGAAGAGGAATGATGGGCGGATGGGGAATGCGAAGAGGCTGGGGCATGGGCGGCATGGGAGGCATGGGCTATGGAGGATACGGAGGATACGGAATGTGGGGAAAGAGGAAGTGAGTCCTTTTCATTCTTCCACAAAGTAGATGAACTCTTCAGGTAAACATGAAGACCGCCTTAATCTTCGACAAATCGATATCGTCGTCAACTGTATCCATTGCGTTCATTATCTATTAGAAATCATTTTCGGCCTCAGAGTTGCCAATCATTTTACCCCGAATCTGTGCATTTTACATTCGCTCACTGTACATATTTTTCTGTTTTGTACATATTATGTCAGCTTTGCAATGAAATAAGAAAGCATTCTCAAATCCGTCACCCGACTCGTTCAAAACGCCTGCATATCGGAACATGTCCATATGAGAAGACAATGAGAGCGAATGAAATGCAGACAGCGACAGTGCCAGTAATGGGTCGCGGTGTGGATGCCGTTAAAGATGATGTCGAAGGCTGGGAATGTGAATTAAGAAGTGCATGTAACCTGTGTTGGCGGGGAGTCCCACGAACATTCCGACGGAAATAACGAGTGGATGGAGAATAGCTATGCCGAAGTTGATTAGGAAGTTGAAGACTGTAAGAAAACTCTTTTTGAACACATCAAAATGAGTGCTTACGAAAGCTAAGAATCCCTGAAGCGAGGATGGGCAACCACGGAACGTTGGAAAAATCTGCGCGTTCCACGCCTGCAATCCGCCTTCAACCTGACAATGAGATAGATTCTAAAATTACCTGTCAGTATGAGAATGAAAGCGGGGAAAACGTTGACGACAAGATTGAGGAGGCCAAGCGACGACATGAAGAGAGACACCTGAAGGCGTTCAGTCGTGCATTGTTGACACGCAAAACAAAATCAATGCAAAAAGAAGTTGTTCGGAAATATTGACGGTGATCTTCCGACCCTTCGAATTTCTACAGTTACATTCTCCAAATTTCTCATTCTGACCTGTCCCAGAGTGGCGTCTCCGATTATCCGCTTGAACATGACTTTGTAGGTGGCTGAGAAGGCGGCGGATGCGAGGGCCAGCACTATTCCCACCCTGCCGCCGGAGAGTTACCCGTCTGTTGAGATCAGGGCTACGCCACCAACAGCACACACTATCGCGAGAACCTGGGAAGAAGAGGATTCATATCGAGATCGATTGTGTTATTTACAAACATTTGCTTCGCAAATTTTATTGTCGTCAAAAGATTTTCCCCTGAACGCACAATTATTAGCATTTCCTGAATCGATAGGAGTCACCTTAGGAATAACGATCCGATCGCCGAGGAGAAGTAGAGCCAGTAAATAGACGATGGGAGTGTTGATGGAGGGACATCGAAGTGGCCACCGATGCGGTCACCAATGCAAGTGCCCTGTGTGAATTATGTCAATTTAAATAAATATGGATTTGCTAACCTCGAATATGTACAACCAGTCGGACCCCACCGCCTTCGGCGGTGGGCTCCGCCAGCCGGTGGGTTTCCTCATTGACAGACGGACATACATCGCCTTTTATGTATAGGTAGCGCCTTTCCATAGGAAGAGAAAAAGCGAGGCGTGCAAGACCATTCCACACACTGCCACAACATTACTGTAGAGACCAAGAGGAACTGTCCGTCAATTGTCGAAAGAGTGGAGCTGATTTATGATTCAGCCACTCTTTTGTTTCTTCCGCAGATGCACGCGGACGAATATTCTGGATTCATTACCACATGGAATCATGCGCCGTGGGGTCACAATTCGCTGATCGGCCGGAGAATGAGACACGTGCACTATTGTGTATGGGATTGAAGACTTTACAACATGCACAGTATATAATCAAAGCTCTGCAGAAAATATTGACCACTGTGCACATTCGTGTCATGTCATTGCGCCGTTACTTTTCAGTCTCATGTATCTCTTTCAGAATGAATCGTCTCCTGATCGCATTTCTGGTGGTGCTGGCCCTTGCCTCGATGACCTCGGCTCAGTGGGGCTGGGGAGGAATGGGCATGGGATACGGCGGCTACGGAGGAATGATGGGAGGATGGGGAATGCGAAGAGGCTGGGGCATGGGAGGCATGGGCTATGGAGGATACGGATACGGAATGTGGGGAAAGAAGAAGTGAGTCCTTATCCGTCTTGCTCGATACAGATGAATTGTTCAGGTAAATGTGAATGTCGCCTTCATCTACAACGTATCGACTTCATCGATTATTCAATCGGTTGCGTTCATAGTGCTCACGAAGTTTAGAGATCATTTTCGAGCTCTGTCGTGCTATGCATTTTTATCCAAAAAATTTAACGTAAGCTAAGAATTTTAATCCGAGTCTGTGCATGTGACTATTCATTTATGCGTTTTGTACATTCATATCAGCTCCGTAATGAAGTTTTTCTACTGTACTTCATCCTACTCGTTCAAAACGTCTGCAAATGGGAACAAGTCCGTAAGGGAATACGATGAGAACAAATGAGACACAGACTGCAACGGTGCCTGATATGAAGAAGGCCGAGGTATGGATGCCGTTGAAGATGATGTCGAAGACTGGAATAGAGATTTCTTTAGTTGAGATGAGAATGAAACCTGTGTTGGCAGGGAGTCCCACGAGCATTCCCACGGAAATAACGAGTGGATGGAGGAGAGCTATGCCGAAGTTGATTAGGAAGTTGAAGACTGTAATAAAGCTCCTTTTGAACACGTCAAAATGGGTGCTTACGAAGGCTAAGAATTCCTGAAGCGAGGATAGGTATCCACGGAACTTTGGAAAAATCTGCGCGTTCCACGCCTGCAATGCGACTTCAAACAGTGACAGTGTCTAAAATACCTGTCAGTATGAGAATGAAAGCGGGAAAAACGTTAACTACAAGATTCAGGAGGCCAAGCGATGACATGAAGAGAGACACCTGAAGGCGTTCAGTTGTGCATCGGTGAGACACAAAAAAAGTGAAACGTGTGTTGACTGTTCGAAACTAGAAAAAACCAATGCAAAAGAAGTTGTTCGAAAATATTAACGGTGATCTTCCGACCCTTCTAAAATCTGCTGTCGCATTCGCCAAATGTTCTCATTCTGACCTGTCCCAGAGTGGCGTCTCCGATTATCCGCTTGAACATGACTTTGTATGTGGCTGAGAAGGCGGCGGATGCGAGGGCCAGAACTATTCCCACCCAGCTGCCAGAAAGTTGACCGTCTGCTGAGATCAGGGCAACGCCTCCCACAGCACACACTATGGCTAGTACCTGAAAAGGAGACCTGCAGCTGATTCAGATCGAGATCGATTGCCATTTTTTCAGCCATTTTCTTCGTAAATTGCAAAGATTTCAGAAGATTTTCTTCTGAACTCAGCGATCGATAGGAGTTACCTTCGGAATAACTATCCGATCGCCGAGGAGAAGTAGTGCCAGTAAATAGACGATTGCGGTGTTGATGGAGGAAATCGAAGTGGCCACCGATGCGGTAACCAATGCAAGTGCCCTGTGTGAATTATGGCAATTTAAATAAATATGCAATTGCTAACCTCGAATAGGTATAATTAGCGCCTGTCCATAGGAAGAGAAAGAGAGCGAGGCGGGCGAGGCCCTTCCAGACACTGCCACCGAGCACGGGGAGGGACTCTCTCAATGAAATTCGTTCCCTCGCCATCTAACAAGGGATGCGCGCGGAGAGGATATGACGAGGACTAGTCGGATGGGTGGCGCTGAACTACTACGGGCCCAAAACGAAAAAATATGCAAAAATTAGCTGCTATGCGCCTACTGTCCAAGGCGAGAAATCCATGATGGGGGTATCATGGTCCGAATACGGTCAAAATGAGCTTTTGAGAAATCTATCAAAAAGTGTACCAATGGGCATAATATGATGTTTAGGGACGTTTTTGAGCAATTTCATAAAAAATATTTTTTAACTTTTGTAGGTAAGGGGGGACCTCATGGAATTTTTTCAAACCATGAGGTGGGTATCATGGTCCTAAAATCGACTTTGGATCTCTACCCCTTCATGGAACTCTACCTCCTGGACAGTTGGCGCATAGCAGCTAATTTTTGCATTTTCTTTCGTTTTGGGTCCGTAGTAGTTCAGCGCCCCCCTTCCGACTAGGCCTCGTCATATCCTCTCCGCGCGCATCCCTTGTAAATTACTTACTTGAACGACTCCTTGATCGTGACCCCTCGGACTATGTTGTAGACACAGAAGATGGGGAAGCAGGTGATCATCCAGCAGGTCCCCAGCCACAGCATGAAGTAAGGAGCGAAGAAGTCGGGGTCGAGGACGAGGGCACGCTGGCTGAACTGAGTCGCCGACACCCATGTCACGGCAACGCCGAGGACCACCACCACGGAGATCAGCCACTAGAAACACTTTTTGTTTTTGCACTCTGAATCTGTGGAATAATTACCTCCAAGCTTTCAATAATAAATGCGAAGAACCTGCGGTTTCCAACAATACTAACTAAATGACCTTTTCCTGGCATTCTTAATGCCAAGCATGTATTCCTTATCACTTCAGGCACACAATGCGATCATTGGCTAAACAAGCCGGAAGAAAGGGAAACTGACTCGCCTTTCTCATGAGCAACGCCCGCTCGTTCTCCTCGTCCTCGAGCGAAGTTTCATCGACGTCTCGTTTCATCCTTCTCTGAACAGGCGAATGAATACGATTGTAAATCAATAAGCAGCGGTGCATCCTGAGTGAGGGCGGCACGGGCGAAAAGGCGATAAGAGCGTGTTCGACACGGCCATCAGGAGACCTTCAAGGGAATGGCAACGACATCCCTCCGTGTACTCTGCCTCTCCTGCAGAGAAGAGACTCGTCCAGCTGCTACGCTCTCACTCTCGATAGGAGGAAAGCAAAGATTGAGCGGGTGGTTCGACTCCCTTCCCGACTGTTTTGACGAACACGGAATCAACTGGCATAATCGGATGTTAATCGACATCAATTCACAGAGCCTTCGGTGCAGGGAGGCATCAATAATTTATCATTTTGTGTTGTCCAGGACGAATAAGTTCATTTCACGCTCGAGCAAGTTGGTAAGGCAGCGTTGTCTCGTCTAGAACTCCGACGAGGTAGAACTGTTCGATGTGCTCACGGAAGGACGAAATGTGGGACTGTAACGGAGGCTGGCATAGTTAAAAGTGAAGCAATAATACCTTGATGGTGGCTACGAGCTCGTACAATCCACCGAGTCTCCGTGCGTACTCGTCCAGTCCGAGGTCCTCTCTACAATGAACCATGCACCCTCAAAACAAGCAGAGAATTCACGACACACTGCGATTTCTTCTGCTACGAGATCAAACGCTCTTGGAGTTCGATACCTGTAGTGGGCATGGAGGTCGATGAGGAGTTGACTCCGATACTTGTCAAATACTCGCGTTATGTTCTCCGTGAGATCGCCGGCAACTGAAGTGAGACGGTATTGAGCTGCTTTCCGCTCTTCATAATTGATCTTTCGAATTTCGCGACATGCGATCAGAGATGTAAAGCATTGCAACTTTCTCCTAGTGGCTAATTTCTACGAGCATAAGGAATCCTTGACTGGGGAGGAGGGATGATCACTTGAGTTCCACAGCTGGAGGCCGATGGCGACGATGAACTCGTCCTCGTCAATGGCGCCTCTCCGAAGAGCACGACGACAACGAGTCATGTCACGGCGGACGAGACGGGCTACGCTGAAAAGAAAATATTGTTTAACAATATCTAAGTGTCGATTTGTAACACTGAAACTAAACAACGCCTTTTTCTATTCTGACAGAAGAATGCTCACGCCTTGGCGTCCTTGACGTTGGCCTTGGAGTCTTCGAAGTATCTGTCGACGTCTTCCGATCGACAGCAAGTGATGTGGGAGAGAATGCAACTGATCATCAACACGTTTTCTGAGCTCACAGCAATATTCACCTACACATTATCGTCGTTCGGGAAGTGGAGCTCGGTCCTGTAGGCGATCTCGAGGACGGCGAAGGATTGGTACATGTTGCGGATAATTTGCCACTGAAAGGTCTTCATTGTCTTTTCCGGGTAAATGATGCTGCCTTTTCCGTTTCATTGAAGTCGCGAAACTCGGGAAATGCGTCCCTGGCGAACATGAACAGGGCGCGAATGAAGATGGCCGATCCCTTGAGGAAGTTCTCGTGGGTCGAGCGACTGAAGCTCTGAAAGACTTCAGTGATGTTGAAAGGGACTCGAACTCCTGACCACTTCATCGATGGCGGGTGTCGAGACTCCGTAGAAGGCACTCAATTCCTCCACTACGCGGCGTTCGCAGAACTTCCTTGAACATCTTTTTCAAGGACCCATAAGATGACCCTACTTGTATGTCTGTCGCAGCCTCGTAAGGACGGGCCGAGTGAGGGAGTAGTCGAGGGAGTCGTTGAGAGAAGGAGCGATGACACGTGGAAGGGGAGACGATGCCTTGTCCGTGAGGGGGCTGATGGGGAGGGAGGGCGGGGGAGGGACGGCCTCTTCCTCCTCTTCTTCCGATGCCCCCGTCGCCTCCTGTGACACCAGACGCACGAATCGCGCGTAACGACAACCCTTGCAGCTTGCTGAAGAGGCGTATATTTTAATTTATTCCACTCTTTGTAACTCAATTCGATAGTATCAGTTCGGATCTCGACGTAGTTACAAAGGGAAGGAATTTAGAAATGTTGAGGTTCGACACTACCTCTTCTGCCGAGTTCGCATCGAAACCTCCCTGTTCTACAGCTCGGCGCCGTCTGCAGTATCTTGGTTCGCCTGCAACCCTCCCCCTCCTCCTCTCCTCTTCCCTTGGCTGTACCTGTAGAATGCCGTGCAGGCCCTGCATACACTCACTCCGAGATGGGACTCCCTCGACTTCTCCCCGCACACGAGACATCGGAAGTCGGCGCTGTCCATCCTGGCAACACTCATGGCGGGGAAAGGACGAGTCAAAGGTTCTCCCCTCGCGTGATTCCCTCATCCCCCTTGATAAGGCCACTACACTACTCGGAGGGGAGAGAGTGAGAGGGAAGAGGAGGGAGCAGGGAAAGAAATGAATCGACCTCGCGTCCATTCTGTAGTGTGGATGTTGATGGACAGCAGAGGAAGTGCGAGAGAGTCCAACTCTCTTGACCACAACAACTATTGTAGTCCATATCTTTATCGTGCCATCCATCATCGTCAACCAAATTCCTGTCAGTCCGAGGTTCCATTCTGGTCGAGGAGCTCGTCTGCAATTTCGGTAGTTTTTGTTCGTAATTTTGTAACTTCCACTAATCGGTGTATTAGTTCTACGCAAAAATAGGATAATGGGCGTCGTTGTTAATTACCTTTATGGGTTCCTCCACTCATCATGACGAGTGGATGCCGCGTCTTTGCCCCTCTCAATTCACTCCCGAGGCTGAGGACGAGGAGGAAGTAGCTACTGACGAGTATCCACTCTGCCCCCGCTGCCATCGTCAGGGCCCCGAAATACTGTCAACCACCCTTTATCCTTCCTCTTTGACCTTTCCCACCGGGGAGTCAGGCGTGATCTTTCGCGGATCGTAGGTATCGAAGGATAGAGGAGGAAGGGGAACACTGTGAAAAGCCAGGTGCACTTTAAGAATATACTTATGGCGTATTTCTTATTATAACTGACAAGCGACGAGAGCCACAGTCGAAAGAACGGCGAGCGCCACTCTGAAGTGGTTGATGGCAGGAGAGGCCATGCTGAAAGAGACTGCCATAGGAGGTTTCGCTCTCTCCTTCTTCTTACCGCGGATGGAGAGCAAAAGTCGTCAGTGCGATCTGGCCCCACATGTAGACGAAGAAGCCGTAGAAGGCGGAGAAGGCGAAGAACATGTGGCCGTGCATGTGATCGTTAGCCTGTTCCCCCTTCTCTCCTTCTCTACGCTGGACTAACTGCAAAGGAAGAGACGCCGGATACGGAGAAGGCGGAGAGGATGCCGAGGAAGGAGAGGACCGAGGAACATTTCTGCCACCACGAATCAGTCCTCCTAAAGGGACAATTTGCATTTCTCTGGCACAGGTGGGGAGGCCCACTCGCCATCACTTCTCTATCAATGTACTTTGTTAAGAAAGAGATGAAAACGCGTGGTCAAGTGCTATTGTAACATGAGATCTCACCGAAGGACGCGCTCGTAGAAATCGACGGTCTGTCGATGGCGGATGTATGCGGAAAGGGCCACTGAGTCAAAGTCTTTCGCGTCCCTCGGATATCCTACCCATGGAAGCACTAATGTTCAAGAAGAACGTGAAGAAACAACGCTCAGGAGCGAACAGTCCACCATCACTAAAATATCAGATACCACTCGAAATGTTTGACATCAACCTGATGAACGGGATGTAGGCACGGAAATGGCCGTGAGACACTCCGATGGCATAGCTGAGAGCAGGATCGTTTCTCGAACAAATGACAAAACAAACGCAGAGAACATTCCAGCGAATCCGGCGCCAGCGGCCACGACAGGAATGAGCCATACATTGTCGACATCCATGGACATCGTGGAGGCAGAACGATCGATGGCGGGGTGGAATAGGCAGTGACAGCGGGAGAAAGAGAAGGTAATAATAACTGTGTCTCCATGGTGTTCTGTTCCACACGCGGTCAATAAGGAATTAAAGTGTTCCAACGCACGCTGATTCTGGCAAAAACAAGTTTATCGTTCTTCCGAGAGCAATGTTCCAATGGCGTCGCCTCTTAGTCACTCACTCTTCACTCTAGAATGGGAAGGAAGTTGGAGGTCTCGCTGGTGGTGACACTCTCACCTGAGCGAGTCGTCAGAGCGTCCTGCGAGTGCTCTGAGACGTCGCCCCTCTCCTCCTTCCCCTTCCACTCACGACGCTTCTCGGAGGAGAAGAAGACGGGCTGGAGCATCGAGCACTTCCTCAGTTCCACCACGTACGAGAACAGCATCATCGAGTAGAAGATCACCATGATCCACTCGAATGAAGCTGCCACTGCGTGCCGGAGGTAGTACTGGAATCATTGCTATCTACTGCAGTTCTATCGAGACCAACCGGAGAATCCTTGGTGAGGAACTCGGGAGTGTAGCTGTTATTGGCGTACACAGGAGGAGGCACTCCAGACGGTAGGAAGAGCGGAGTCTCGATTGCTAGCCCAACTGATGGCGTCAAATTCGATTTCGCATGAAACCAAGATTCGCTAACCCAGCATCAGGGAAACGGAGGAGATCGTGATGAAGAATACGCGCGACCAGTTCATCACCCAATCCCTTAAATTCGTCATCATAGTGATGTAAGCTCCTCACATAGGCCTCATGGCAAAGGAGAGTAGTATCTGTCCCCAGTAGTAGGAGATGCCTCCGGCAAAGGCGAGAGTCGCGAAGTGCATGTGGACATCGAGCATTTCCCTCTCCTATGATCACACTTTTATTTCACTTCCTTTTTTTCTGACTCACAGAGAATGAAGTCACTCCCAACATCGCGAATGCGGCCAACGTCCCAACGCCCCAGAGTATGAATGAAGTCATTTTCCTCCTGATTCAGTTTGTTGATCTTTTATAAAATGTCATCCAATCGATCACCCACTGTCGGGTGACCACGTATCGAGGATCTGACGATGTCGAATGTAACAGCTGAGGACGTCTATAAAAGAAGTTACATTTCATTCACCAACCACTTTGAACTCACGAAAGAACGAAGAGACGTTCATGAGAATGGAGAATAGGCATTTCTCCGGAGCAAACGCTCCGCCATCACTTCAATCTAAACTTTTGTGTGAAGTTATAAGGACTCGAACCTTATGAATGGTATAAGGGCAGGGGAGTGGCCGGAAGAGACTGCGACTCCATAGCCAACGAAGAGGGACGCGAGGAGGGAGAGGGCAGCCAGGAGTGGGGCCAGCCACAGATGTCGCCATTCGGTAGACATCACTCAAATGGCCACTAACTCGCGTGGTATCCTTTCTGTTGTTCCGACTTCTTGAGTTGCCGGAGGTGAAACAGGAATTCGTCCACGTCCTCCTTCCCATTCCGGCACACAACACAAGAGATGAAGATAACAAACAGGACGAGGAAGGATAATACTGACCAACGTACTTTTCAGTCGAACTAATAATAATTTCAATTCCAAAAAAGTTTGGACTGTAGTGGATCTGCGGAAATTAATTTCGAAATCCATTGGGCTCTTCATTGCACATCAACTCGCAACCTATTTTCGTTTCCTCATTGCGATACTTGAGATCAATTTTGAAGTTATAAATGCCACTTTTACAGGTTAGATTGAAGACACGGTCGTTCTGGAGCTCCCTTATCTTCATCATAATCAGGACTAACAGACACTTGGCCGTATTATGTGCCTTCGCAGAGAAATATCAACCCATGTTGCCGTATCCATCGTCCGTGCTACACTACGAAACTCACAATGCCGAATAACAAGCGAGCAGGCTCTATATTTGCACCTTTGTCCTTGCCAGAAATAGTATAGACAAAAGAATCGCGTACAAGTTGTGCAAAATAGTGCAAACAAGTTCAAAGTGCAGCATTGATAACTAGTTTACGGCTCCAGTCATTAGTAATGGAAGTTAGCGTAACAACTATATTTATTGTTCAGGCGATCGTACGTTGAGAATAATGGGTAGAAGGAAGGTTCGCTGATTTTTAATTCAGTGTGTTATTAGTGCGATCAACCATGTTTAACATTCCATATGCATATACCCGTTCTGTTGTCGCTAGATAAATGTTGAAATCTTGTTGGACCCTCGAGGGAAAGTATGGTACGAGATATAGGTCGCTTCAACATTTTGCTTGGACTAGGAAATGACATAACTAGGAGTTCGTGATAATACCACGTTATAACTGTAAGCATACAATGCACTTGATGTTCGAATGACGCAAGCTGAAATTAGCGAACGTGTACATCCCCCCTGTTATGCGCAAGGACAAGTGAGCAGTTGTATGGCGACTGTTATTTGCCTTGTGATTTGTTTGTTTTCCGCGAACAAAAATACAATTTATAATGATTGTAGCGGCGGCATTGACAGATTCTTCAGTGATACCATGGATTCCATTTCCCTGTGGCCGAGACTCGATGAATTTATCGCCTGGATCTCCGCCAAAATATTCACTGTCGACGAACCGCTGCCGTTTGGATTGCACATCGATCGAGATTATTTCATTCCGATTCTCAACATGTCAGCGTGTATTTCTAACAAATAAAAAAGTCGTTTTCAGAATAGTGTCCAATTACGCCGTTCTCGTGTTGGCGATTATTCATCCTTTTACTTTTTGGCTTCTCTTCAAAAAGTCTCCATTCATGGGAAAAGCTATGAGAAAGGACTACATTTGCATTGAGGTATGCTGGACAAGACGAACAACAATAATCATCTACCAGGTCACTATGACCTTAGCCGACTTCTGGTTGTGTGTGATCTATCGTCCGTACGCTCTCTGTCCAGTTCCGGCACTTCTCAGTCTAGGATTTCATTCGAAACTGGCAATTTCCGGTCGATTTTCATTGGTAGGCGAAGAAGAATACCTGGAATAAGGAGATTTTTGCAGATGGTGTGTGCACTTTTTGTTGTCACAATCTGTGAATGCCTAATCAACTTGTTCTTTCGCCCGTTCCAACAACTTCTTGCTCCCAATAATCGATTCAAGCTGAGTAAAACGTATGTGATTAACTGTTAATTTCGGAAAATTGAAATTTACAGGCAGTATTTTACTCTCATGTTTACTATCTACAGCGTTATGTTTACTTGTGTGCTAGGGATGTGGATGTATGGAAGTGATTCGCCATTGAAGCACAATGAATTGGAGGTGAAGTAAATCGCAATGATGGGCTATAAAATATTGATTGCAGAAAACGTACCTCATATGGGCGTCCACATATTCAAATTTGCAATTGTACGGAGTTGTGGGCGAGTTCACAGACTTCAGTAAAGGTTCGCTCTCTCTCTGTAATCAATCCTCGACGGCATTATAGAAATGATCCTCGTAGGAGCTGTCATAATGATTGTTTTCCCGTTCGTGGTCGCCTTTGGATTGCTGATACGAGGGGAAGTTCGCAGAGTCAACAACATGGTCATCCACAATACTCTCTCGGGACTGTCAAGCTCTTTACAGAACTCAAATGCGTGCCAGAAAACGCAGCGACTCCGTCACAAAGCGAGCATCCTCGTCACCACGCGGGTTGGCATCCTTGAAGTAACAGGCCAAAAATAAATGATCTTTCAGATCCTACACACTCTGATTGCCTTCCTTGGTCCAGTGCTCTGTATGCTGTTCGGCATGGCCGCGAGAAGCGAACTGTTCATTCCGCATCAACTCTTTCCCTATCTTCGATTCGTCATCACGGTCAGTTTTATTTTTTTTTCAACGTTTCAAAACATGCAAATAAAAATTGTAGTGGATCTTCTACACGCAGTCCTTTTGGAGCTTTCTCATCTTCGTCGCACTCAACCCACAATATCAACTGGTACCTGATTTCACTTGATTGGACAATCAGTATTTACAGGCACTTCTTTGTTTAGTGCGTCTGCGAAAGGACAAATCACCTATGAAACCAACCTTATCAATCGTATATTCAAAAACAATTCATTGATCATTTTCTCACGATGTCATGTTATAAAACTCGACCTGGAATTATATAGATACAAATGTTAATAATGTGCTTGTGGCAAGTACAATGTTTCTCGTTCATCAATCCGGATCATATTATATGCAAACCATTGTTAGGTAAAGACATCTTACCAGCAGTAATCCTCCCTTCACACCACTCGCCATAAAACACCATGTTCAATTTGTGTCCCCTGAGTAAGTTCATCATCTAATTTCTAGTTGACCATTCAACAATCGCTCTGCGTGCGGATGACACTGAACTCATAAAGGGTAATGCTCCGACAAGTACGCGTCCTTGGCACACATATGAACACAGCGAAAAAAAACAAATTGATGCCAAGGTTATCACTAAAAATCGAGCATCACTATATCTAGAGACCGCAACGTGATTCACAAAGTTCCACCAAAATGCTTGAACTTAGCCTCATCGTTTAGCCCTAGGCTTGGCATTTATCATGCTTTTTTCCGTTT
>JACMIG010001458.1:2255-20291 GCA_014805385.1 Levipalatum texanum
TTTTTTCCACACAATCTTATTCGCACTGGAATCTCACAACTGAGTAGCCGCAAAGGGCGTATGCTTGGCATTCACACCCCATGCTAACCCCACGCGCATGAGCCCTGGATCCATCAGGGATCAGAGAAATAAAATTCCAAACACTATGTACCGTTACTTTCCGATCAACCTAATAGATTTATAAATAAACACCCCCACCTCATGGGTCCGTAATGCATGACACTGCCTAAGTCGTATGGCAGCCCATAGTATCGCGCGTTCTTTTCAGAGTTCTTAAAAATTTCCTGGGTTTAGCAGTGGTCGCTAAACGGAGGAAACCTTGACAAAGTTGGACAACATGGGGCGAGCGATGCGGGAAGTGACGATGGTGACGTGGTCGTCTCGATCGAATCTCGACTGCTGGTGATGGAGGCCGAGGGCATGGCCCAGTTCGTGGGAGGAGATACCAAACTGAAAAATCAATATATTTCATGGAAACATAAATCAATCGATATACTTTTTCACATCCATTCCCGATGCTGATCCACTGGCCGCGTTGATCGGTATCACGGCCTACAGTACTCCAGCAGCCCTTGTCGTGGCCAACGAAGTGGAGGTAATGCTAAAGAAAAATTTGTATAATTTAGGCATTCTGCTCTGAACACAAAATTATACAGTTTGGACTTCGACAACAAGATACCTTCTCAGTAGTCCTGGGCCTGAAGTCGATGCACGTCTCGGACTGCCAGAAGGCGATGGATCGCATGATTGCGGCACGCTTGGCGGAGGCTAAGGAATACAATATTGATTTTATTTGGTGTAGTAAATGTCGTCCAACGGCGCTTATTATTGCACACAAAAGATCGCATCACTTACTGATTCCCGTGCGATGGAACGAGTACGGAATGTAGTCAGGCCAGAGGGCGGAAGGGTCCAGCTTGGCCTACAATTCAAATGAGGTCTGTTCATTTGTTTATTTTAGAGAGTGGGAATTCTCCGCTTCTGGGTTCTCGTCAATAAATTAGAATTGTGTACCTGCCGTGCATGTCTCCTCCTCTGATTGTCCTGGATTAGACCAAGGAGATGCTGTCGGGACACGCGAATATCACCCTCGAAAAGGATGTCTCTCAAATCAAGATGAAATTTTGGCATCGTTTCAACTCCTCCCTCCCTCACCTGTACGGCTGATTCAGCGTGGAGATGGGGTCAAAGTCTCGTTCGTACTCGAGAGGAGGGAGGGGGTCCTGGGTGGGGTCTCGACTGGCCTCTCTCCCCTCCACTCACGAACTGTATCTCCCGCTGTGCCTCGTATTTCCTTCCCACATTCTCCGCGAGTTCCTTGAATTCCGCCGCCAGAGAACCGCGGCGAACGAAGGAGCGGAGCTGAAGGATTTTGAATAAATTAAATAAAAATGTAAATAGTACGGTCTGCTCTCGCGCTGCTGCAGTGAAGAAAAGTAACGGCAGGAGCAGCAACATCCCCCGGGCTGTGAACGTGATCGGAGGAGGTTTAATGGGCTATTTAATTAGGGCGTTCGCCTCTTTCTTTAGCTGCTTATCAGCGTCTCCAAACCCTCTGTGATCCTTGTTCTCCCTAGGCGGAGAGATGGGGAGAGGGAGGTGGTGAGAGGGGAGGACGGCCATTCCTGCGCCTGCAGGGAACGTCCTTGGAGGGGAGGAGGAGGAGGTGGAGGAGGTGGAGGAGGGAGAGGACGAGGTGAACGGAGGAATCACGTGTGTGATACCTCATCCCTATTCAACACCGGGGAAGGACACCCTGTAAGGGCACGCGACCTTCATAAAAGATGAGAACACCCTTGGATTGAACGGGGGAGGGGAATGGGTGTGGTTGACATGGTTGGAATAAAGATTTATTCGCTTCCACATCGTTTGTAATTTACAACGCACATATTACAGGCTTTTATACAAAAATATACATTTTGAGGTAGCCGAAGCCGTAGAGGAACATGAAATGGAATCCCTCACGCAGAGAAGGCCCTCTTGGAGTCCTTGCTCCTCTGCAATGTACCCAGTCTCTCCTCACCCCCTCCACCCTCCCCCACCCTCTCCTTCTCCTCTCCACTGGAGGACTCGAGGGTCTTGGTGACGATGGTGGAGGGGCGGCGGAAAGACGAGAAAGGAAGGTGGGAGAGCCAGCCACGCACTATTCTGAAGTAATAATTTTGTATGATTTTTTTCCGAAATAAATACCTGCGCATCTCCTTCGTGGAGAGCAAGAAGAAGAGAGGAAAGGCCATGGAGATGAGGAGGGAGATGACGTTGGAGGCGTACCTGGAACGATTACTTCTAGATGCGAGATCTTGGCTGCTATAGAACTAATGAGTACCGAATCGTAAACTGACATGAGCAGGAAGAAGAAGAAGACGTCGACGTTGATGTACGGAAGGATTGCACAGAGCAAAACGGATGCCTGCAATGATTTATTTTCCTACAGTATCCCCCGAATCGCAAGCTGATCGAGTTGTCTTACAGTATCCTCAATCTTTTCTTACAATATCCCGAATCGTAAACTAACCGAGTAGAGGCAGAGCGTGACAATGGCCTGCCGGAGGACGGCCAGCTCGGGCTTGTTGTTGCAGCAGGAAGAGGAGGAGCCGCCGTCCTCGTGCCCTCCACCAAGGACGGGAGGAGCCATCGAGATCGACCTCCTAATTAGAGGATTACTGTAGAATTCATTGTGGAACTCCCGGGTACCTCTGGAGACGAATACGCGCATACATCACGACGTACAGGATGAAGTTGGCGATGCACAAAGCGTAGAAGAAGTCCAGGAAAATCTGAGCAAATATTTTAGAAAAATATATTTATTTTATTTTTTTTCTTTATTAATTGGATTTTGAGTTACCGTAGTGGTGATATTCGTCTTGTTGATTTCGCCGTCCTTGTTCACGCAGTTGTCATAGAAAGTGTTCGTGGTCTTGTCGTAGGTTCGGGAACAGCCTGGAAAATTAACGATTAATGTGGTGTAGTAAGCATCGTCGAAATTACGGTAATCACTCCACGACGACGTTTACTCGTTTACTACACCACGTTGCTTACCCGTCAGATTGATGACGAGAGAGCAGACGAGTGCGAGCAGAATGCACAGCCCCTTCAGGATCCGGATGTATGGTCTGCAAATTATTGAGTACGCTCGCTACAATTGCACCCTTTCAGTACATATCGTAATGACCGTATAACTTGATTGCTTTCGCCGAAAAATACCACATGACTAACGAGGAATTGGTTTTCTGCTCGGTGAGAGATATAATTTACGCGTATCCGACCATAATTTCGGAGTGGCAGCGTGATGTTTCACGTCCAAGGGATGGCGAAAACAAGGGAAAAACACGTTTTTCTCACTTCTCGAAGATCCGCGAAATCTGCGGGCAGACGAAGATCGAGAATCGATTCAGGGCGATGATCGTCGACATGAGCAGAATGCCTAAAAAATATTGAGCCATGCAATCCTGTCGAGACCCATGGAAGCCTACCGTAATCCGCCAAGACATCGAGAACGAACATGGTCGTGACGTAGCCTTGATTGTACATGTTGCTCTGGAGAAATCTTTTAATTTTTGACTCATTAATTAAATTCCTTTATTCGCTCTGTCTCTGTTTACTGAGTCGCACCTTGTCGATGTACTGGGGGATGATGAAGATGGCCTGAACGAGCGCCTTTACTGTCGTGAAAATCATCAGAGTGTGCACGATCTCGAAGAATGGAGTCTGAATATCGATTTTTAAAACTAATTAATAATTTCGAATATTCGAATTAATCGAAAAATATGCAAAATTTACATTGAGCTGGGCGCGGGCTTTTCCCAGCAGCATGACAGCATGGATGAGGAGATTGGAAGCGAGAGCGACAACGACGAGGAAGATGTGCATGGCGATGACGATGTCGTAGACAGAACTGGGTTACGGTAGTCCCTCAGAGGGGGGAATCACAGACTAACCTCTTGTGGAAGTACTTCATGGCCATCTCGGGATCGTCTTCGGGGTGGATGGGACTGCCGCCTGGGCCTCCGTACGGGTGATTGCCCATGTCCGCTTAATTAGACTAATTGATTAAATGAATATAATAAATGCAAAATAGGCTAATTGTATTTAGAGTTTAAAAAAACTCACGTCTCAGCATGGGATTTAGCATGACTACCGGTAGGAGGACTGAAGGGGGCGAAGACTCGAATATTTCCTGTGAGACTCCGCCTCCTCACCAGTAAGTAACACTGTGGCCGGGACACATCGGGGACAGGGTAGAATACTTTGAATTCCGCACTGATTTCCATCTCGGAAGTGCAGATCTCGACAGCGAGAGACGCGAAGTCATCGAGAGTTCCAGAGCTCGAGAAAGGGGTTCAAGGCACTTCCTGTAACCACAAGTCACAGGATCCAAGGTCCTACTAATGTCATTCAGGCGGAGCACGAGATGCGAAATGAATGGGGATCATTTGGATGAATCGACCAGATGAGACCACCGAACCTTCCCCCCGGATCTTATCTCTGATTTCTGATTTCAACACTAATTTTTGGCCATTCATGGAGCAAACGAAGAGTTCAACACGCCGTGAAATTTCGCTCATTTCTGCTGATCAGGGTAGACAGAGGGTATTTAGAGATTCGAGTGTACAATGTACCCTACTTTCCTCTGCCTACAGTATTCCTTCGGTAGAGTCCAGGGGGGCGAATTCCTGGTTACGATGGACTGTGTGTAACTGTGTCGTATGGAGTTTGTAAACACATCCATCGTCATGGCACTGTGACCAGCGCCCGATAATTCTATCGTCTCGGGGGATATTCGTGCTATCTTTGATTCGTGACTCAACTCTCATGTCTGCCTTTGAACTGTGCTTTGGCGCTCGATACAACGTCCAACTTTATTCCGACAATACATTATTACAACGGACTCGAACTTCCGGGGGCGGAGAATAAATATCAAATAAATTATCGTGGAATTGTTTCGGAGTGGGGGGATGGAGAGTGAAGTGTGAAGGACACGATGTATTAGTGGGGAGAGATTCGTCCCCTCCTAAGAGGGCGACGTCTCTGAAACAGCCCCCCAGAGGGAGAAAAGAGGCCAAACAGAAGGGAGAAGTCCGGATGGAAGGCAAATAGGAGAAGGGGGAGTTAGGGAGGGTGATGGTGGAGGAGATGCCCTCAAGGGAGCGAAACAACGTGAACAGTCCATTCCTCCATTTAGCCCGAGGTGGCGTAGCAGAGGTTTCCGGCTCCGCACGTGTATCCCGTGGGGCACGCACCGTTGACGCACACGCCGAGAACTCCTGACAATTAGGGATTGACACTGATCACCGTGTGGGGAAGAGGCAATTAGAGAATTGCACTGACCTCCGGATCCGAGCGGGCAGCAGTAGTCGTTCGTGTTGCACAGGAAGCCGGTGGGGCACACTCGGTTGACGCAGGGTCCTGCACGGATAATTAAATGTGGGCAATTAATCGATAACCCATAATTAATCCATAATAAATCGGTTTTTAATTTGTACCAGTGGAGTTTCCGGAGGAGCATCTGCAGCAGTAGTTGTTGGAGGTGCAGAAATATCCCTGTCCGCAGAGACCTCCAATGCAAGCAGCGACGGCGGGGCCTCCAGAGCAGGCGGCTGAAAAAGTAGCATAATTGTAGATTTATTGATTTATTGATCGCTAAAACGTTGGTAAAACGCACTGTCAAGTCCGTTGGAGGAGCAGCAGCATCCCTGGACGCAAACGGCCTGAAGAGAGTACATCTGGCACTGGGAGGAGGACTGGCACGAAGAGTAGCATCCAGTGGGGCAATTTCCGAATTGACGCTTGGGGCTGAAATTATTGATTAATTCAATTATCGATTGATTCACTAATTGGTTTTCTGTGAACTGGTTCTTGAATTCCCCCCGAATCGAGCGTGGTGGAGGGGCACTCCCCTTGGTCGTGTTTACTTTTCCAAGTTCATCAGTGCACAAAAAAGCGGCTGGGCTATCTTCCCGGAGGGAGCAGGGAAGAAGAGGAGAAGAAGAGAGGGAGAGAGGTTGAGGGAGAGGACGAAGGAGTATTTGTAGGAGAAGGAGAAGGCGATCGAAGATGAGGCACGGTAATGGAGAAGGGGCCAAGACAAGAGATTCTTTGTTTGGCCACGAAAGGAAAGACGAAAGGAGAAGCGATGGAGACCGTGCCGTACCGGGGTCAACGTTAAATTTTGGGAAATTTCCAAGACAGTTTTGTGCGCTAAATGTGAAAAGTCTCCGGAAGATTTCAAGACGGGGTAGGAACAACACAATATGATCACATGGAACTTACGGTAATCTACTGTAATTTGCACCGATCAGAATTACGTGAGATAACATAAATACAGTAGCGACGTGTTTTGGACTCCCACACTTCGCTACAGTGTATATCTCGTGGGAAGAGGGGAGACATAGCCACTCTTATTCTTAGGCCTTGAAGATACCTACGAACGCCCAGCTCTCCGATCATCATTGACTACTACAAAGAACACCATCTCCTTTCCCTGTCCTAATCGGAACGATAAAGAGTAAAGAACAAATGAATCAAGAAGGGTAGCGTACCGGGAGACAGTGGTGTTGGCGTCCCTGGTCATCTCGGGAGAATCGGGAGTGTCGGGGGTGTCCTGGGCGTGGACAAGGAGGAGGCCGGCGACGGAGACGACGATGGCCACGGCGCACGCGAATCGCTTCATGTCGAGGAGGGAGGAGAGGGAGAGGAGAAGGGCAAGGAACGGCTGCAAGTGGCGGGAATTCAAATGGCAATAAATGTAAGAGATCCCAATGGGGGAAAGGACGCGAGGGCACTCGAGGGAGGAAGTGACCGAAGGGGGAAGAGACGTCCACGATGGACCGGTCCGCCCTTCCCTAAGGAGACTTCTCCGGGATCAGCCCCTCCCCCTCCGCCCCTTTATACCACCACCACGCAATATGCAGGAACCCGGAAGAATTAGGCGAAGGGCGGCTGAGGGACACAAAACAAACTGATATGATAGGGTGGGTGGCAGAAGGAGGAGGTGAGGGCAATGGTGGTGGAGGAGGAGGAGGTGTCCTATGCAGGAGCCCTCGACCCTTCCTCCTCTCCTAACTGACCTCCCTCGAGGGGGCCTTTCTCCCCCCTCCTTCTGTGTGTACAGTAAATGCTGGACGACGATGATGGACGCAGTGTCGAGGGCTCTGTCTGCGTCTCTTACGAGGGAGTACTCTATCCCCTCCCTCCTCCCTCTCTGTCTTAGGAGAGGGTGTTCGATGGAGGAGGAGAAGAAGAAGTGTCGAACATTCCGATGAGAATAGAAGGTCTCTGCTCACCACCCAGTCAGCATACACCCAAGAAACCCCACGACAGCAAGAAGTCGCCTGAATAAGGGAGGGCTGGAATCCGATCGGGTTCAGAAGTGAGAGGGACTGATCTGAGCACAGTATTTTAGAGCGGGGAAAATGAATGGAGTCAGGATTCAAAAGAAACAGGACGCAGAATGGTGTTCGTGTGTCACTCTGGTCATTGATTTTGAGCGGAAATCACCACCAATTTTGCTGAACAAGCCCCTTCTGATTTCTGTCTGGGCGCATAAAATCATCCAGCAAAACTATTGTAACTTCATTGATACAAACGACCATGATTAGAAAGCATCCCACATGAATTTTTTTGGCAAATCGAGATCGAGAAGTTCGGAGAATCCAGATGACACCGTGGAGATGAGCGATGGACGCTGCTTGGTCCTTCCGTGACTCAGAGTGATTACCTGCTAACCAGAAGCACTCCACCTTCTCTTTCTTCTGAGGGGCTTAGGCTGCTGAGCTCAGAGTTCACTCGCCATTGCGTCACTCCTCCAGGACGAGCCCTCTAATGAGGAGGGAGCATACATGGAGGCTGTATCACACAGGAGGGATCGCCCGATTCCCCCATCCCTGGAGGCTCTGTATGCTCTGTGTCTAGGAGGGGATAGAACCCTCTCTCGCCCTCTCCTCTTCCCTTCTTCTCTCTCTCCCCCTTACTCGTCCCCGTCGTGGTCATCGAGGAGGGGCTCGAGAACGTGGGGGAGTGGCACATGGAACTGCTCCAAGGGCAAACAGTGACCGGAAGTCGACGAAGGTCCCCTGGGCACGGAAGGAAACGTCCAAATCTCTCCCGCCCCCTTACGAAGCGACCAGAGTGTAGGAGGAGAAGATCAGGGATCTTTTTACATTTTGAAAAAATACACTCCATCACCATATTTATTGTTGAAGTGCAACGAAAAGTATTGTCGGGCACCAAAACAATCCACACGCTACCGTTGAAAAATGAAGCACTTGCTCAACCGCCATTTTTTACCCCAAAGAAACGAAAGACAAAGCGGAAAGGTTCAGAGATAAAATGGTAATGAAACGGCTGTAGATCGAGAGATGCATTTCCACAGGGAATCGTGGGAATGAGCCGCGTTTTGGTGCCCGACAATAAACGTGACGAGTCTATCCGCTGCATCGATAGTTTTTGGGTTCGTGATAATGGACCCATTTCATGCCAGACACTGTCGTCCAGGATCTTTGGACATGATTCGTGGTGCATGTCACAGAAGTCAACGGAAGTATTCCTCCCATTGAGGACAACTTTCGACAGAATCCTCTGGCCACAGAGAGGGAGCTTCTGCATGAAACATCACGGCTCCGTTGTAGAAGGCTGCTGGCACCTAATCTATGCTCAGATAACGAAGCAGCTTATAAGGAGCACAGAATTGATCACGATTTCAGAGTTCCTCACCATGATCTCACTGCTCCTCCTCCCTCTACTCGCTCATTCTGTCCATGCCGAGGTAAACACAGCTTTAAAGATGGCAATGTTGATATAAGAGCTGTCCATAAAAAAATAAACGCAACTGACGAAATATTGTGCAATACGAGAGACGCAGAGTGCCCCCATTTCTCTGCGTCTCTCGTATTGCACAATATTTCAAAATTTTTGTTTATTTTTTATGGCAGCCTCTTATATATTGCTTGGATATTTAGCCCCATTCCCTGGCGGTTGACTTCATCGGTCCGATCTCGGACTCGGCCGTAACGTGTCTGAAGTCAATGAACACGGAGACGATCATTATCCGACTTTGGGAGGGAGCCAAATTCGACGTCGACGCCCTGGATAACATCAAAACTACGATCAAGCGTAAAGTTTTAATTTTTGGGACCGGCCTTGTGCAAGTTACCCAACGTCCTGTTATAGAAGGCTTCGAAGTCAAGGCCTTCGTGACTCCTGATCCCAATGGATCTGCGATCGCTCAGGTTTGCTTAGACTTTACACAATCACTCCCCCTCCCCTCTCATTGTCAGATTGACACGACCATCCAGACACTGAAGAACAACGGCTACAACTTCAGGATGCTGTGGTTAGATGTGATTATAATAAATTTCTGGTTTTATAAAAAGTAATGAAGTAATAAAAATAAATTTATACAAATTATATATTGTTGATGATCCAGAATCAGTAAAGTGCGGTTCTCGACAATAATGAGTTGTTAAAAATTTTCCTTTCCCAGGTTACCAACCCCGCGCACTGGGGCTCCAACACGACAGCCAATGCCCAGTTCGTGCTGGACGCCAACAATAGGGTTTGGGTGAGTCGACTGCAGAATTAATCTTTACTCTGGACGGTTCAGTCCCGCGGAATACTCGGGGGCATCCGCACGAGTTCAGCGGAGTGGAAGACGATCACGGGAGGGATCGTCGATGGACTTCCGAATACTCCCGTGTGGTAAGGTATCTTTCATGGCCACGTGGTAAACGGCGCTACCGTAGTTCAGATGGGTACAGGTTCGATCCCATCCAGGTACTCATCTGCGAATGGCGATGGAGTAGCCAACGAGTCGCCGGCGACCTTCGATGACTTCGTCGCTTTCGGACCATGGAAGGCAGCGGAGATCAAGCGATACGGAAAGGAGGAGAGTAAGTATCTGTTTTCTTAAATCTTTATGAAAATTCACGAAGACTAGGGAGATTTTACAGGCATCTGCGGCCTCGCCAACGCCGGCAAGAACGTGTACTGCGCGTCGGAGACCCTTCAGTGCTCGTGATTAGCACTGGAGATCCGATCAGATAAAGTTCCCCCATTACAGAGCTCATTAAGTCACAGTCCTAATAAAATCATTAAAGTGACAATACGCTAATATTGCTGGAGATACAGCACATGTGTCTACATGTCATTGCACGACCACATAAAAGTTTGAGTTAGAAACCTACTTCATGGTAACGGATACGCGGGAAACTTAAAATTCCATGCAAAACCAGCAGACCTTAGATTATTTTTCTGTTTTCTTACCTGCTACTATAAATATTCCTTATTAGTTGCCGGATAGAGGGTTTTTGTTCTTGGCTCATCATCGCAACAATGAGCGAAAAAATTAAATTGCTCACATCATGGTGCGAATTACGAGCGCGCGAATCGTGCGTATTTTGATTGGATACTACGGCAGGTATTGTCTTCCAAGTCAAGCACCGTGGTGAGATGGATACGAAGATCATCAAGGTCGAGGTCGAGGAGGGCGAAGAATTGGACCCGAACGAGCTCAAGGATCCCGATTGGGACGGAAGCGACACCGACGAAAGGCCAAGTCCTAAGCAGTTCAATCCGGACAAACCGATTCGTTTCTCTGGAGGACATTACGCCTCGGTGGAGCAGGTACTACAATTTGCGGATGCTGCAAAATTATTCGCACAGTTGACATTTCTTTGCAGGTGGAGGCAGCGATTACCTACAAGAACTCTTCCAAAAGGCCCCGCTCGATGCCGTCAATGTTTTCCCACTATCGCTTCATTCGCGGCGAGCACGACATGCAGAAGCTGCGCAAGTTCGAAGCTGAAGGCATTCGGCCAGCGAGGTCGGAAAAGCTGGCCATTCTCAAGTCGTCGCTGAAGGAGGCAGTCATGGAGGAGCTTGCACAAGGTGAGTCACATGGTTTGAATGTTTCGCCATTCATTATTTTAAACCTTTTTTCTTATTATTCTTATTACGTTTATCTTTTTTGTAGGTACAACGCTCCACGACGTAGACTTGATGCACATGGCGCAGCGCATCAACGACGAGAAGAAACTCCTCGAAGGATTCGTCGCTTCGTCGTCGTGGGTCTCTCAGTTCAAGAGATCCAACGGAATCGTCTTCGGTCACTATTCTAAGGATGCCGTCCAGCGATCAAGCAAGGATATCAAATAACTTACAGTCGGTTGAATTTTCTTAATTTTCGTTGCGTCTGCAATTAAGTTTAGTTGTCTTCCCATTGCCATTTAACCAGGAATGTACATACAAATAAATAAACTGCAATATTGCTCTTCAAATTGTTTAATGCACGTATTTCATTCGTGATTGTCTACAAGTTCGCGTAAATCAACGCACTGACACCATTCGGGAAATGATATATAGATTTTAAATGCGTCTACACTGCGTTGACGACCGCAATATAGAACAGCCAAACCCAAGTCACTGCTACGGACACCCGGGAACTTAAATTGCTGCCTGAGAACATGTCGTTTTTTCCGATTATTTAGTTCACGCTAATGGCTTGTCAATATAGAGTTTTAGTTCTTTGCACATACGCAGAATTCAAAGGTACGAGCGAAAAAAATTGCGAATTGTCCGCAATTCGCACCATGAAACGAGAAATGAAAAATCTCGTTTCTTGGTGAGAATTGCGAGCCTAGTGTATTTTGATTGGATCGTACGTCAGGTATTGTCTTCCAGGTCAAGCACCTGGATATGGATACGAAGGTCATCAAGGTCGAGGTCGAGGAGGGCGAAGAACTGGATCCGTTCGAACTCACGAAGATCATCAAGGTCGAGGAGGGCGAAGATCTGGATCCGTGCGAGCTCAAGGACCCCGATTGGGGCGAAAGCGGCACCCAGCATGACATGGATACGAGGATCATAAAGGACGAAGAGAGTGAAGAACTGAAACTGGACCCGGACGAACCCAAGGACACTGTTTGGTACGGAGGCGAAACCCACTGTGAGGTGGATACGGAGATCATCAATGACGAGGAGGGTGAAGAACTGGACCTGGACGATCTCTATGATTGGGGCGGAAGCGACACCCATCGTGAGATGGATACAGAGAGCAGCGAGGATGAGGAGAGCGAAGAACTGGAATCGGACCCGGATGAGCTCAAGGACCCCGATTGGGACGGGAGCGACACCGACGAAAGGCCAACTCCTAAGCAGATCACGCCGGACAAGCCTATTCGTTTCTCTGGAGGACGTTACGTTTCAGTGAAGCAGGTAAATTAGTTCTCTGCAAAAATAGTTTTTACTATTTATGTAATTAGACTTTAATCTTGCTCTGCAGGTGGAGGCAGCGATTGCTTACAAGAACTCTTTCAAAAAGCGCTGCTCGTTGTCATCAATGTTCCACCGACACCGCTTCATTCGTTGCGAGAACGACGTGAAGAAGTTGCGCACTTTCGAAGCTAAAGAAATTCGGATAGCGCGGATGGAGAAGCATGCCATACTCAGATTGTTGCTGAAGGAGGCGGTCATGGAAAAACTTGCACAAAGTGAGTCACTGCCTATTTCGCCATATTTGATTCACGTTCATTTTATAGAGACGAGGCTTCACGACGTCGACGTGATGCACATGGCGAAGAGTATCAACAAAGAAAAGAATCTCGTCGAAGGATTCACCGCCTCCCACGGGTGGATTTCTGCCTTCAAGAGATCCCGCGGAATCAAGTTCGGTCACTCTAAAAAGGATCGTAAAGAAGTCTTCCAGCGATCAAGCGATGCTAGTAATTCCCCTCCAGTCTGTGGATTTTCTAAATTTCATACTCAAATGTTCAAGCTTGGTTGCTTTCTTTTGTAAGGATGCCTTTCAGGAATCAAGCGAGGACGAGAACGTGGACTCGGGGAGCAGCGAGGACGAGGACATGGACTCGTTGTCAGAGTGCAGCGAGGACGAGGAGTGCGAAAAACGGGAACTGGGCCTGGACGAGCTCCAGGACCCCGATTGGGACGGAAGTGACACCGACGAAAGGCTACCACGTCCTAAGAAGTTCAAGGCCGATCAGATGATTCGTTTCTCTGGAGGAAACTACGTTTCAGTGGAGCAGGTACTCTTTTTGCGGGATGTTTTAAAATATTTATACCGTTGACATTTCTTTGCAGGTGGAGGCAGCGATCGCCTACAAGAATTCTTCCAAAAAGCGCCGCTCTTTGTCTTCAATTTCTCGCCAGCATCGCTTCATTCGTGGCCCGAAGGACATGAAGTTGCTGCGCAAGTTCGAAACAGAAGGCATTCAACCAGCGCGGATGGAAAAACTGGCCATTCTCAGATCTTTATTGATGGACGCAGTCATAGAAAAACTTGCTCAAGGTGAGTCGCAATAGTTCTGCATATTTTGCCAAATTTAATTAACGTTAATTTGTTGTTTAGGGACAATGCTTCACGACGTCGACTTGATGGACATGGCGAAGCGCATCAACACCGAAAAGAAGCTCGTCGAAGGATTCACCGCCTCCGCGAGGTGGATCTCTCACTTCAAGAGATTGACTTCAAGAGATTTTTGGTAACATTTCATAGCTTCAATTTTAAATTTGGTTACTTTTCAATTGTATTGGAATTAGAAAATTACAGAGATAAATTGCATACTTATCGATTTTACACTTGTCTACAGCATCACTAGCGATTCAGTATATTTTCAACCATCAAGCATCGGTCACTGTCTATGAGTATGTTTTCTTACCATTAGTCACAGTGCTTATCTGGCACACCCCGTCCAGAATAGACAAGAGTCGTTACGTTTTCGTGCTCGTTCATCTCGATCCCTTAGTCACTCCTCTGAATTGGTCCCTTTCCCAACGCAAACAGGTCCATTTCTCATAGTCGATCAAGTGAGCACTTTTCTCTGCTCAGCTTTTCCGATGGGCGCCGATAAGCAGTCACATTTCGACTTTCTTATCTCCTCGACCCGAATATAAGAGTGTCTCCCTCGAACCACCGCATCTGATTCGCCATGATCTCGCTACTCCTCGCCTTGTTGTCGACAGCAGCAGTGACTGAAGGGGTGGGTTGGAGGGAACGACTATTCCTGGAGGGAGTCATTTAGACGACCTCGTTGGCCATTGACTTCGTCGGAGCCACGGACGATGTCACCTTCTCGTGCATAAAGAGTCTCGGTGTCGCCACGGTCGGAGTGAGGTTGGAAGGAGGGGCTCGCTCAAGGCAATGTCATCTTGAAGAGTCTTCGACCCCGATTCGGGCACGCCCGATCTCCACGCCCCCAATACAATCAAGCTCGCCCTCGCAGGTATTATCGGGGACCACGACCTGCGAATTTCGCGCGTATTATGGCCAATTTAGCTCTGAAACTGTCTGTAAAAATAACGCGCTACAATTGTCCACACTGGGCATGGAAGATCGATCCTTTTTGGTTCCCGATAATATTTATTGCGACAGTTCCGAACTCTTACCATGCCTTTCTTTGTCTGCGTTATGAGCAGATGCAGCGAAACACTGAGCGGGTGCGTTCCGTTCTGATCGTGAGAAGGGATAAATTGAGGAAAGGCACTTCAAAATAATATTGTTCAGCTGGCCTGACCGTCGAGGCCGTCCACGCCCCGTCCCCCAGCCAATCGCCCAATACTCAGGTTGCTGGACAATCAGATAATGATAGTAAGTAAAAAAATTCAGATTGACTTCGCCATCACGAATCTCAAAAATGCGGGTCTCAACGTCCGCCGGATGTGGATTCAGGTATTGCCGGGAACCCAAAGCCTTTCATGGATGGTGCGACAGATTGTCACTGGAACAATCATTTGTCAGCCAGGGGGACTTCGATAACGGAAGATGATAGGGACCTGCTCCCTTGACATTTTTGAGCTTTGATTTCATGAACATGCTATTATTTAGGAGCAACAATAATAAACTTAAAAGTGAATAAATAATAGGTGACGGACGCCGCTCGCTGGGGCGCGAACACGACGAACAACCGTATCTTCGTCATCGAGGCGGCACAGCGAATCTGGGTTAGAAGACATCGATCGAAATAATCCCTATCGATTGCTACAGAGATACGGTATCCTCGCGGGAATCTACACGAACCTCGCCGATTGGCGATCCATCACCCTGGACCTCGATGAGGGGCTCCCCAATACCCCTCTGTGGTTAGTTAGAGAAAAATAAAAAGGAAATAAGGCAGATATTGTCGCGCACCAGAATGCTTCGCATACGTATGGAAGCGTGGGAAATTTCAGCTCTTGTTGTACAACCGTTTTTTACCAGTGTGCTCCGAAATTATCTGATGCTAACTCATTGTCTATCTCATTGTCAGTGCCAAAAATTAATCGGTGAACCGGGCCTCGTTTTGGTGCCCGACAATATTCTCCCCTGTCAGGTACGTGAACACGAAGGGCGACGGAGTCTCGGGCGAGACGTCCCCGACCTTCGCTGATTTCGCTCCCTTCGGTCCGTGGCTGAGGGCGGACATCAAGAAGTACGGCGCCGGCGAGAGTGAGTCACTTACGACGGATTAGGATTCCGAAGCTTGGATCCGTGATAGTAACGATGATCCTTAACGCCTGTACAATAGATCAGAAAGGTGGAGACCAGCTTATCTAATGTTAGAAAAGCCGGTCTCCACCCTTCTGATCCATTGTGGTGATCGAGAAGCTTTCCGATTACGTTATTGTGCCAGTTCCAAACTTTGGAATCCCAAGCCGGCTTAAAATCGAGCATTGACACTAAACCTTTCTTCATTGTCTATCGCAGTCTCAGTCATTCGATACAGAAATGTAACAGAATCTTGACCATCAGCCTAGAGTCTCCTTGAGGTGTCTGCGGCCTGGTGGGAGCTGGTCGGGATGTCATCTGCCTCGACGGAATGTGTGAATCGTCCACCTCGCCGACTGCCTCCACGGGAAGGACCTGGTTTGATATTATTAAAATAAAATGTAAATTATACTCTCGATTCAGGCCGACCTCCGGTGTCTACACCTCGACCACTGCTCGCTCGTCGCCTTATCCCCTTACGAGCACGTCTCGCCCCATCCTCTCCTCCCTCCGCCCCTCCTATTCCACCACGCAATCAGCCACCGGCACCACAGTCATCCCCCACGTTCGCCCATGCGTGAGTGCCAGTGCTGATATTGTTGAATTATCACCGTGCCCAATACCATGTGGGAGAAGGCTGGAGAGTGACAACAATCAACGAGGAGATAACAGTGCCATGAGGTTTCGGACAATGTGGGAATTCTACAAGCTTTGGCTTTCGACAATGATCAGCAAATACATCGCATCCAGATGAAGAACATTTTGAGTAGTATTCTTACAGACGGCGAACATGACGACGTGCGCCGAGGTCTTCCGCGACGACTGCGCGGTGAACAACAAATCTCCACAAAATAATCAAATCATTTCTAGGGAGTCATGGTCTGGGGCTGGGAGTGGCTGTACAGCTTCGATGCGGGATATGCGGGAAATGTTAGTTTCTTGCCGGTGAATAGAACTATTCATGCTGAATTCTAGATCAAGCTTGCGTACGTGATGAAGGGCTGCACGCTGCAGCTGTTCGATGCGATCGACTGGAAGGGAACCGAGAAGGAGTACCGTAACCCTCTTCCCCTGACTGTCCAGTGCCTTCCACTCGAGACCAAAGACTCCTTTCAGTGTGGCCGGCGGTGCTTCGGGATCGTGGACAGAGCTCGGCTCGTTCAATGCAGCGAGTGCCAAATGCATGTGCAAATGATTCGGTTGATAAATGTTTCCCTGATCGTTCTTTGGGGGGAACCGGCGATTAGTATCTGATTCATCACAGGGGACACTAAAGGGAATGCTATCTCACCCTACAAAGGGACGGCACCCCCCAATTGATCGGGAGGCACAGCTACTGGGGTTCTTCTCCTCTCACACAACTGCCCACTCCCCTGATGCTCTGTCCCTCTCCCCACCTCTCTTCTCGTCCCCTCTCCTCCTCGACCCTGCCCTTTGGCACGTTCGCATGTTTTCCTCACGTCATAGCTCATCCCTCTGGAATCTCTGAAAAGAAAACTTTGAATTGTTGCCGATGCAAATATTTTCATTCCTCCTTGGCTTATCGCAAACTAGGCAGTCTCTTCCTTCGTCGTTGCTTGCACTGCCCTTGACCTCCTCGTCCTCTCGTCTCCCTATTCTATGCTCGCATCGCTCGCTCGCCGCTTGTCAAGGACGTCAGTAATCTGGTTTCTGAGCAATTTCAAATCGAAAGTTCTGCGGTGTTTGTTTGTTTACATTTGTTTGTTTTCGAGAGTTTGCGAAGGCTCAAGGGCGCAAGATAATAATCGAATGGGCCTTATGATACTATTTCAGTCCTCGATTCGCCATGCCGATGGTTCGATGTGCCACGAACGTCGCCGACGACAAGGTCCCCGTGGATTTTGAGGTGATTCAGAATATTGTCGGGCACCTAGAGCGTTTGAATTCCCATATCCGGACACTGCGTCCGCAGAATAGACGGATCTAAAAAAATGCGAAAATCTCTGCAGGTTCGCCTGACCGATCTGCTGGCGGAGTCGATGGGCAAGCCAAGGGAGAGGATTCTCATCGAGGTTTCCAATGGAAAAATTATTAATTTTAAAATAAATAACTTTCAAGATTGACGCGGGAATGCGCATGATCCACGGAGCGAATCCTGGACCGGCCTTCCACATGGCTGTACGTTTACTTCTTATTGTCCAAGTTATTGATTTTTGATCTTTGTAGTTGAAATCGATCGGTTGCCTCGGGGAGACGCTCAACATCCAACACACGCAGAGAGTCACCGATTTCGTCAACGCCACGCTCGGAGTCCCTAAGGACAAGGTCTTGCTTTTTTTTATTTTGGGGATTAAACATTTTACCGAATTCTACAACACCAACAATGAGGTGTTTAATCAATATCTTTCCTACAGTATCGCACAAAAGTATTGAGACACTTTTTCGTCTCCTCATATCTTGCGATAGAAAGGTCGAATCTGGACGGGAAAAAACGCATTTTGTAGCTGAAGTTCTCGCGATGACGGCTAAGTAAACGAAATTTCCGATTTCGGAGGTCTAAGCATCGATATTTGCGTTGCACCAAAACGGAAAATGACCAT
>JACMIG010001459.1:0-20291 GCA_014805385.1 Levipalatum texanum
CGTGAATCTGACCCACCAAAATACGAAATCTTAGAAAACGAATTTGAGGACCTTCAATAGCTCGACTTCAGCTACAAAATGCTTTTTTTCGGGTCCAGAATTGACCATTCAATCGCAAGATATGAAGAAACGAAAAAGTGTTGCAATACTTTTGCTCGATACTGTACGTGTAAATGTTTCCTGTTCCTGCGCTTTCCCCCTTCGTGTCCCCCCTGCATTGGCCTCCCTCCCTCCCTTCCCTCCCTTCTCCCTTCTCCCCTCACCTTCTCTTCTTCTCATAACTTCCCCTCCAATTATTCGCTTGTCGGCCGCCGAAACTTACATGTCATTGGAGCATTTTCTCCCATTGGTAGGAACTGATCCCCCAGCCTTTACTCCCGGATTCCCAACTGCATTTGCCGTCAGCAATAAACGTATTTGATCGGAGGAGAAGTTGCTCGGGGGCCTCGACTGGTGGGAGGGGCTCCATGAATCCAAATGTATTGTAATGAGGAATCAGCAACTCATTTCGTCCCCTCCCCCAATGTATTCCATGACGCCTCTTAATAGTGGAGAAGGCGGCGGGGCTGATTCCTCCCTTCCCTCCACTCCCAAAGATAACACATTTAGATCCCTCTCTCATAGAAACGACGACGATGACGTGGCCAATCATGCTAATTCTATTTAGGGCCGAGCCTCAAATAACCTGCCGCTGCAATTAACGGCCACTTCCATTCAGGAGTGATACTTGTCCCTTCGTTGTGGAGTGTCCGCTTGAATAAAGGGAGGAAGGGCCAGACAATCATTCGAGGAGGAAAGGGGATTATTCAGTACTTCGGGACAGTGCCCACGACGGGTCGTCGGGCGGAGTCTTCATCGAGTCTTCGCCCCCGGAGGAGAGTCCCCGGCCCCTCCATCCTCAGGCAGCGTCCCTCCAGTGCAGGGGAGCCCCGTCGTTCCTTCGTCCGCTCCTCATCCTATCGAAGGGCCATCGCCGACTACCTCAATGACATTTGATTGTGCAACCTGTGAATACTTTGTCCTTAGAATGCCATTCCAGCCAAATTAGCTTTACGATATGCAAGTCTTTCTTCATACAAACAACTCTCCACTCTTTCATCTCAATTATTGTTGGCGGAATATTCTTTGCGTAGAAGATACTCATGGGAAACACAGTAACGAAAGTCGAAACCCCGCCCCTTCCGGGCGTGCATCTCGTTGGAGCCTTTTTCATCAGGGCGACGTGTGTCCTCTCCGCAACGGATATTCCAACAACAATACAAGTGCATTGACCACGATAATAATTCCCCCGTGCACTTTGATAAAAGTGGGCCGAATTAAATGGATGTTGGGGGCATATTTGGAATGGAAGAGGGAAGGGGAGTGAATAGTTTGTTGTTGTCTGTGTACCTCTCACGGGAGGGAGAGTACGGTTTAATTACAGTAGGGGCGGGAATCGGAAGTTGAACCAAAACACACGCCATTCCTGATCTCCCTGTCGGGGAAGGAGGCCAGTATTAGCCACTGTTGTCGAGTCCACAAGGCTAATGGAAGATTCGAGAACGACGACGACTGCCAACCCGGAAGGCGACCAGTCGAAGATCCACCTATAAAGGAGACAGCTCAATGGAGACTGATCGACGATCCCTTCGGGACCAGCATAGACCTATTTCATATCCCTCTCCTCCTGCCCATTTCATTTCATCGTGTATCTGCATCGTTCCCTTCCTCCAGGGCGCGGAGACATAAAGTTGTAGTTGGAAGGAACCATTGGAGGGAGGAGCAAAGGGGAGGAGGGGAGGAGGGAGACTCCCCTCAATGGACACTGTCAACGGGACCCCTTTCACAGTTGCGGAAACGACACGGACTACGGGACACGGACTCATCTCCTCCGGCCCCTCCCCCTCTCCCCCCTCCCTCCCCTCTCCCCTCTGACACCGCCCATCCTCATAATGGCTCCGAGTCCTCTCTCTGAACGCCCCACACGGAGACAAGTAGAAGTAAGGAGAGACAATCCTCTGTCTCCTTCCTCCTTTCCCCTCCTCTTTCCCCTCTCCACTAAAATCACTGTACCTCTTACCGTAATCAATCATCAATGCACGGAAATTTTTCGTTCGCATTCTTTTTTACTCCACTTCCTGAATTCATTTTCTTGCGTTCCTTGTTGTTCTTCTTCTCTTTTATATTGCTATTCGGATCATGCCCGACCTTGCGCCATTTTTATCGTGCTTTTACGTAGTGGATTGAGGATGTGATGGGAGGGTTGGGGGAGATGTAACAGACGCTTTTCCTTCACTCCCTTCCGTTGCGGATCCTCCAGGACCTACACGGATGGTTGACCGTGCCCTTTGATATATCCGGTCTTCAGTAGATACACAGTATAATACTGGGGGTATTCACTTCGATCTTCGATGTCTCAAATGCACTCTTTGTCAACGTTTCTCCATTGGAATGCACTCTTTGGACGCATCTTCTCTGGCTGTCAAAACACGGGCGGAGCAATAAGAGTTCAGTGAATGTGTCAGGCGCAGAAATAGATGAGGCCATCATCATCGACTATCTGAACAAGACGAAGGTGTTCCATTAGTCCTCTCCACAGTTCAAGGGTTGTCACTCTCGCTGCAGTCTCCGTCAACTGGATTACCGTCCATTCCTCGGTCTCTGGGCCGAGTTCGAGATCAGCCTCTCCCCCTCCCCCTCTCCCCTCCCCTTCTCCTCCACACTCTCGCAGTAATCGGATATGCGCCCTTCGTATGTTTTTATCCCCGCTTCTTCGCACTTGCTGCCTGTCCCCCTCCCCCTCTCCCCCTCCAATCACTCCCCTCGATGTCTCTTCTCTTCTCCGTATCTGGGACTGTAATGGTTCTGTTGCCTGTTCGCCGTCCGTCGAAAGGCCATAAGTTATGCGACACGAGGGGGGCAGCGATGTAGATTGCGTTTCCCTCTGCGAGTCTCTCCCTCCAGGTGCCTTCTCCCTTCGCCCGGGGGCTTCAATTCATTGTTTTCCCAGTCGGCGACTCGCTGCTTAATCATATCCATTACGCCGCGCATTTCTTGGCGGCGCTTCGAGTAAAAGGCAATCGGGAAATTAATGGAGGCCTCGACGGAAAGAAGGAAGAGGGAAGGGGAGATCGCCCCTCGAAGAGACAGTTGATTGTCTCCCCTCACACCTCTCAGAACTGTTACAAGGGAGTCTTCCATCTATGGAACTTGTTCACTCGCGCGCGATCAGATATGCTGTAAATACTGTTTGTCTATTTCTGCCTTCATCTCTCCATTCTTTACAGGATGGACGACGATGCCAACTCAACGGGGACTCCTTCGTGGTGGGAGCACGAGAACGTGGAGTACTTCGTCTACCTCTACCTCATCCCCCTGGTCAGTACCCTCTCCTTCCATGATACTTGCTCTTCTCTTTTCTGAGATTGCCCTTTTGGTATTCGAATGTTCTCCGATGATTCTTCTCCGAACTTATCCTTCTCTTCCAAAGAGAGGGCGACTATATTCTGTAAATGGGCGATGCCGGGAATGAGCGAAGGTCAGAGAGGAAAGGGCCACGAGAAGGGAGACCACTGCACAGCAACAATGAGACGAGAGGAAGAGACTCGTCCTTCCCTCGAAGGGCACATTATACTAAGAAGGGAAGGAGGATATATTCTCCCGGCCGTGCATTTCCCTCCATAACACCACGAGATCAAAGCTCTTCGGAACACCTCCATCGAGTTGGCCAGACAGCGAGAAGGGCTTCCTTTGTGGGAGAAATGCATTTATTCCTATCCGAGACACGGGCCGCCCCTGCACTCGACGCCCTTCCGTTCCACTCGAAGAACAACTGAAATCGTTGGAGCAATGTTGCATTGCGTGACCAGTGGTGGGGGAATTACAGGGGGAGGGCGGGGTTGGCCCCCTCCAGTTGCCCTCTACCGTTCACCCTTGGAAGGGGCGGAAGACGAATGGCCACAGTGTCGGATACTTCGTGCGGAGTGTCCTAACGACAGGAGGACACGCCACTCGACTGATCGACCATGAATGAGGCCCTGCCCCGATTGCCACTTCGTGCATTCTCAATGGACCCCGACCTCTTCCTGGACGGAGCAGCGCTTCCTCAGACCATGAAACAGTGAATATTGAGATGCCGAGATGAAATGTCTCGCAGAGTTGGGAATGAGAATTTATTTGCTCGTCCGCAACAGTCGGCCACTGTTCTCAGTATTTCCAAAGTCTCGGAATAGGCCAAATGAGAAAAGGAGCGAGTTCCCGACAGACATCCCAGTCTCAGTCCCCGAGTATGAACATCGAGTAGAGCGTAGCGCGGGGCTCTCAGAAAACAGGAATTAGTTCCAAAAAGCGCCCAATTAGCTTCGACAAGTCTTGACATATAAAGCGATTCCTCGGAGAGCGCCTTTTCTCTGTCGTAAATGCTAATTCTCCTGGCCGTTCATCTATCGAAAACTCACGAGGAATGAGAAGGAAGGGATTAATTTCAGGTCTGCGTTCCCGGCGTGGTAACTGCCGCTCTTTCGTCTACCATCTTCTTCCGAATGAGAAGGTGCTCGAGGAGGGGAAGGAAGGGGAAGAAGAATTGGTTGAGGACCTCCCTGGACGTCCTCCTCTGTGGCCTCTCCCTCTTCGATGTCATCCTCCTCTTCTGCTCCCTCGTCCTCTACCCTCCCATGGCCCTCTGTCTGGAGGCCCAGCGACACGAGATGGGAGGGAGGCCGAATCAGACGTTGAACTCATCGCACGAGGGGGTGAGTATTCGTCACCCCTTGGGGGTTGATATCCGACCCTTCCCTTGGCCATAGAGCGAGTCCCTGCGTCAGCCCCCGAGACATTCGTCCCTCCATGTTCTACAGAAGGGGAGGACGGACCCCAATGAGTGCCGCATATTCATTAGGACTCGTCCTCCCCTCCCATCATACTCTTTCGAGAAGATGAATGAGGACACGGGTCGATTGATGGTTGAAAGGGAGAAGGGAAGGGAGTGATATTCCCTGCAGAACTCTGTCGTCACTTATCCATTCGTCTGCCACTTCTTCTGGAGGACGACCCTCGCAGCCTTCCCCATATCGAACATTGCACAGGTCTGTGGAATTCCCACCATGGAATGAACACGCGACCATAGACAAATGGGCGAGGGAGAATATAAGACTCGAAATGGAAGGGGACTCTTGAGGTGGGATCAGTGTGGATGTGCGTGGCAGTGACAGTGGATCGATTCCTGGCGGTGTCCCTTCCGATGAGGAGGATCACCTTCTGCACCCCCGCCAACGCCGCCGCCTCCGTCGCTGCCATTACACTATTCAGGTACGAGGAAGTGGCCAGAGACACTTACTGCATTCTAAATGGAGACTTACTGTTGTGGCAAGAGTACGCAGGGAGATGATTGGGTCGCAGAGGGGCAGACGCCCAAAATATCGCCCTGTTTTCAGTGTTCTGTACAAACTGCCGGCGGCTTTTGAAATCACCCTCCTCGAGGACGGAAGTCTCAATCCTACTGAGCTTTCAGTCAACCCGGTAGGAATCGAAACTGAAGGCAACTGGACTGGGACCTGTTTATAGATCTACTACGCCATCACGAAGGTCTACGGGTATCTGATGATTCTGCTCGTCCTCCCGTGGACAACGATCATCGTGTTGAATGTCATCATCATTCGGAAGGTTCCCCGCCATTCGAGAGAGTGGAAGTGGAGAGAATTGTTCAGATACGGAAGGCCTACAATCTTAGATCGACTCTGACGAATTCGAAGCCTCGATCGGAGAGGAAGGAGGAGGCTGAGAGGTGGAGAGGGAGCGATGGAAGGGAGAGAGGAGTTCTCTCAGGAGGATGACAGTCATGTCCGTCCTCGTGGCCACTCTCTTCATCATCACAAACGTGCCCAGTGCCATGAACAACATCATCGACCACTTCTTCTTCGAGTATTCCGGCGTGGCTCGGCAGCGGATTCCCCTCTCCAATCTCCTCGTCTGCATCAACAGGTCTGCCCTCGTGATGGGAGGATTATCCCTTCCCTTTGCAGTGCCAACAACATGCTCATCTACATTGTGTTCAACCGCAAGTTCCGTCAGTTCGTCATAGAGATGCTGACCCCGTGGGTGAACAAGCGGAGACGGAGGTGAATAAAGCACGATAGAGTAGTCTCTTACCACCTGTAGTCTCTCGTTCTGTCGTAGTCACTCACCCTTTCTCCCCATGCAGTTCCTCCAGATGCTCCACTCTCCTCTCCGAACTCGAACGAAGCAAGAACAACTCCCAGATGGAGAAGGTCCGTTACGGCACCGACAAGGTACACTTTAGTTCCGTCTCTTCTTCCAATGCTCAAAGAGTGCGAGGAAGGGTCGTCGGAAGATGAATAATCCAAAGGCTCAGGGTCGCTTCTCCAATGATTCGTTGTCTTCGATGGCCGTGGGAATTCACGGCCAGGGAGGGACTCCCCTCTCGCGGGGAACCTCAGTCAGGAGATCCTTCGACGCCCGCGACCACCCCCACAGACCCCTCCTAGAGGTCCGAGCGTTCTGAGTCTCGGCGATTTATAGATTCTCTCATGAACGAAAACGTGGCCGATAATCACGGGTCTCTTGCAACAGGCTTGGTTCACGACCGATAGATTCCGCCATTTCGATTCCACTGATCTCTTCGACAATTTAAACTCAGATGATTGATTTATTCGTTTATTTGACGAGAAAATCAAATTTCAGATAGGTTGAGGAATATCAGCCATTTATACCATTTGCGGGTATTGTCATATTTTATTTGTCAGCAACATAAACAAAAATATGTGTCTTTATTCTTTGTGACAAAGTGAAGAATACTCGTAATGAAATCATCGATACACGGACAAGAACGTCGGCGATGCATCACAGAAGAAAATGGTCACGCTGAGAGCACCCGAATCAAAATATTTTGACCACTATACATCACTTCGATATTATCGGTGGAGGTGGTAAACTATAAAGTAAATACAATGGATAGAGACTAAGAATTTAATGCCTAAAATATAGCCTAGCTTCAACTTCTCAGTCCGCTGAACCTGTGAATACTAGCGAAGTGCTAATGCGGAGATCAGCCATTGATTCCTCATGCACTGATTCACTTTGGAGGCCAGTCTCGTAAATGAGAAAGCTTGGTTTGCTAGGTCTCTATTTTGGAGTGAATGCGATGGAGACGATGGCATACGGGGATTGGAGGGCAGATCGGAAGGACTGGAGGGAGGCGGGAACTCCCTCGGATGTCCCTGCCAGATTGGTCATCTTGAGGGAAGACCCCATGGACACGAGGGCATTCCAGGCATAGGCCTGCAGAGGGGAAAATGAGGAGGGAGAGGGAGGGGGGAGTACCAGGTCGGAAGTGCACCCTTCCGTGCTCTGCTCCACTGCCTCGTCGAATGTCACACGGCGGATGATGGCGAGGACCTGAGGAAGAAGAGGTTGATGGAGAGAGGGAGGGGGGCCTGACCTCTTTCTCGTTGATTCTCCTGAGGGAGACGAGGTCGAGCTGACACGGCCACAGCGAGAATGAAGTGGTTGGTCCACCTGCTGAAAGGGGGATTGGGGGAGGGAATCCAGGGGGGGGGCACGAACCAAAAGTCTTCTCGTCGTCGTCTTCCTCATCCGCTGCACTTCCATTGGAGGGCGGTGATGGAGGATGAACATCCGCTCAAACGACTACCGTAGTCCAATTCCCCCTCCAGTTCCTTACCGTAGTCTCCATCTCCTGGCTGCTTGACGAGGAATAGTGCGAGGGGATTTCGGAGTGTCTCGAGTGCCCGATGTGAGGGAAGGGAGTGGGCGGCACCCAGGGACTCCCCCTCGGGGGCCTTCCCCTCTGGGAAAAGACGGAGACGAACGTCCGGATTGTGCTCCTGGAACCAAAGGATGAGTGGAGAGGGAGGGGGAGACAGACATCGAAGTCCTCTCCATAGGGGAGTCCCTTGCCGTCATCCGTGTTGACCACTCGGTCGATGAGTATCTGCATCTTGCCGTGGGCATCGGCTGCCACTCCGTTCGGCTGGCCGAGGTGCACCGAGAGGCGGTGGAGCTTGTCCTGAAGGGGGATGAGATGAAAATAGACCTCGTGGAGGGTATACCTCAAGAAAGGCCGAAGAAGCAGCTGGGAAGACATTGGCGTCGAAGTCCTTCACCCTGGAGGGAGTGGGTGGAAAGGGAGGGGGAGGGTCTCACTCATTGTAGGTCCTCTTCATCATATACATCCCATTGGCATCCGTCGAGAACTTTCCATTGGTCAACATGGAAGAGCTGACCTCGAAGAAAAGGGCCTGTAGAATATTTGAATAGCGGAGGAGAGGGACGGAACCTGTGAATCCTTTGTGTGGGGAAGGACGCGAATATCGATGGCCCCTGCGAGATGGGCAATGGGAGAGTTGACTAGGCGGATCGACTGGGAACGATGAAATTGGAGGATTCGGATGGAGTACCTTGAGAAGGCCCTCCTTGTAGAAACTGGCTAGTTTGGTCTCGACGGGTCCTTTGATGTAAATTGCCTTCACGGGCTTTCCCACACTCTGAAGGATTACTCGAGAGTGAAAGAGGGCAGACCAACCATTCTCTGCTGTTGATTCGTATCTAGAACATAGGCCCCTCCTCTATCGTAGGAATTCGTCGTCCCCAACTGGATGTTCAGGGCCTTGCCGTTGAGGACGATGTTCTGGAGAGGAGTTATCGTCTCCCAAGAGATACTCCCTTACGTCAACTTCTGCATTGAAGATCTTCACTTCGAGAACTTCGTTCTTGAGTGAATAGACCATCTTCTCGGGCGACTTTTCCCTATGGAGAAGACTGTACACGAAAGGAAAAAATAACCAACTCGATGAACTTGGCTACAGCCGTTTTCTCTGCTTTCGCTCCTGTCAGCACGAATTCGGCATTGCCGAGAGGGGGAACCTTCCCGATGAACACGAGCTGAAGCCCCTCTCCTTTGATTCCGCTGCTGTTTACCCACCTCGAACACATCTTTCGTCATCTCAAGGCCCGGTCCGAATACGGGATTTATCTGGGCAGGGAGGACATTTCCCTCCCCATCCTCCACTACGATGTCTTCTCGATTGACGGTAAGTCGGACAACGTGGTCATTGACTCCGAGGACGGGGTTGAAGGCCAGTATCGTGACCCTGGATGAGTCCTTCACCCTCCCCTCCCTCGCCCATTTCCTCACTTCATCCCGTGTGGCACAGCGATGACTCTGTCATGGGGCAGTTCGGTGGGAGTGCATCCCTTCTGCACCTGGCGGGCAGTGAATCCCCCCACGGACTCGCACCTCTTGTACTCGGGAGTGACGTCCACCTCAACCCTCCCTTCCCCTTCTCCCTCTCCCTCCCCTCACCGCCTGCACTGCCTTCATCGGCCTGTTGGTCATGACTGCCATTGCCTCATTCGCCCTTCTCGACAGTACCGAGTGGCCGGAGACGAGTCTTCAATCATCAGCACTTTACTCGACCACGGACTCTAGATCTTCCTAATGCTTCTCTCCTTTTATTCTCGTACTTCCCCTCGAAAACAGCTCCTCCTCCCTGAGCGAGGTAAACTTTGGAAAGGACTGTAAGTGGTGAAGCATAAAGAAGGCATCGAATCTGTCAACAAGTGACGGAGGGAGAGGAAGACTCCTATAAGAGGCATCTAACCACCGCCCTCGACCAGACCGAGAAATTGTCTCCGAGAAATGCTGCCCACTATCTCCAGACAATTCCATACGGTAAATCGGCAATCCACAAATCTTGGGATAGCCCAAATATTCAGACCTTCACATTGGTGACTTCGATCCTCGGAGTTCCCACCAATATCATCCTCCTCATTGTCATTCTCCGCACTCCCAATGCCAGCATCGGAATGTATCGATATCTACTGGCTGCCTTTGCTGTCTTTGACTTTCTCACCATTGGACTGCAGAGTTTCCTTCTTCCTGTAAGAGTGTCTACCCATTCTCTCCTCATTCCCTCGCAGAGTTCCTTCATGTTCGACGCTGGTTTCGTCCTCTTCGGCTACGGAGTCCTCTCCCTTCCCACGTGGATGGGCAACTTGGCCATGATCTCGTTCATGGTCGTCTTCTACGACATCTTCGTCCTCCTCGCCTTCCATTTCGTCTACAGATACATCGTTGTGTGCAAGTGAGTCCTCCTCTCTCTCCCCCTCCCTCTCCCTCTGCAGACCCAATCTTGCCAAATACACGGCTGCCTTCTGGATCAAATTGGCCTTGTGTATCAATCTGCTCTTTGTTTTGACTGCAGTCTCCGTCTTCGTCACTGTTCTCCCCGACGACGCCACTCGCCATTTCCTCGCTCGCCAACTCAAATCATCGCTCGGCATTAACGTCGAAGCCGATAACAAGCCAGCTCTCATGGTGTGGTGCTACCGGGTTCGTTGTCCGCCCTTATACCCCATCTACAGTATCCTTTGAGAGAGCGTCAGAGACGAGTACTTGGGAGTGGGTGGTGAAGGGCGTCGGCCCCTCCCTCGTATGCAGTTCATTCCTCCTCGCGTCGGGTGTTGTCATTGCATTCTGTAGTATCCAGATACTGCGGTACATGAAGATGCAGAAGTGAGTGGAGGATGGATGAGGGAAGGAGAGGGGGCGAATAGCAGGGGATCGTCGAGGACGCGGATCCTCCAGCGACAACTCTTCCATGCCCTTCTCGCCCAGGTTCGTGACTCCGTTGGAGGGAACGAAGTAGTGGTTGTAGACCTTCGTCCCTCTCTTCCTCTCGTACGCCCCTCCCATTGTCCATCTCTTCCTTCCCTTCTCTGGCCGTGCCTTCGGTTCCCTCGGCGACTTCTTCCTCATCTCGACTACCCTCTACCCCGTCCTTGATCCCCTCATCATCCTCTTCTTCGTCAAGCCGTCAGTCTCCTCCCCCTCCCTCTCCATCTCTCCTCTCTCTCAGGTACCGTACTGCGTGTGTGGATGCAGTTACTCGCCTCTGCTGTCCCTCCATCTACGCGGCCAAGATGAGGGATCGTCGTGCCTCGATCCTTTCCTTCGGCAGCACCGTCTCTCCCTTCCCCCCTCACTCTCACCACGAGTCTCACCTCTCGAGGTAGTCTTCCATGACGTGTCTCTTGCTCGTTCCCGTGATAGCGTCGTGGTGTTGGAAAAGGGCCAAGTCGCGACGAGCCTGATCAGCCTTATGACATTCTCCCCCAGTCTTTCGCATACCTTTGTAACTTCCTTCCCGAACATTCCCGAGCCAGAAAGAACATTGAGCAGATCGAATGTGCGCAGCTTAGACTGCAATCTCTCCGTTTCCTCCTTTTTCATTATCCATTTCACCTCAACAATCCTGGACATTCGTTTGAAGAACGGCCGATGAGTGAAGTACCCCGTCCACCACCTCAACTCATCCACTGTCATGGAACTAAGGAGTCTCACCTATTAGGCTGGTGCTCGCTCTGTACGTAGGGGAAGAAGTCGCCGGTGAGGGAGGGGGCCGTGACCTCCTCCTCCTTGATTCCATCGAAGAATTCCTCGACGGTCGAGAATCGCATCTGCACTCTTCCCCTTGTCTTCCCTCCACTTCCTTTCTGACCTCCGCATGCATCTCGGGTGTCTTGTTGACGTAATCGGCAATGGCACTGTACACATCGACGATCTCCTGCCAGTCTCCCTTAATTCCTTCCTCCTTCTCTTTATTCCCTGCCATTCCCACCTCCTTCGTAAGATAAAAGTCGTCTCCCACAGCGATGAGAACACGCTCCGAGTTGTAGAAGGAAGCAGTCTTGCGGTATTGGCCGATGAGCTCCTCGGCACTGAAGAGAGGAATGTGGATGGAGGGGAGAGGGAGACAGACTGGGCCTTGATGTTGGTGACTTGGTGGACTGTCCCACTACATCCTCCTCCACCAGACGGGCCGAGGTGGTATTTGCAGCACACCTGCAGCGCATTTCTAGCATGGAAGGGGGAAGGCCTCCCCTGGTCATCGGGGCCACACGCATTCCTCGTAGTGTAGTACATGAAGGGGAGGACGTTGACGAAGGACGAGGGCAGCGCCGTCTGGAAGGGACTCCTCCTCCCCCCTCCCCTTCCATCCTCACCCTGTTCTCTGCGACATACGGCTGCTTCCAGTGCCATCTCATCCTCACTGCCTTCCTCAGCTCTTCCTTCTGGTGGTCGTTGATTCTTCCGATGACCATCCGATGGACTCCCGACACGGGAAGGAGACCGGGGATCATGAGGCCATGGCCGAATGGATCGACTGACCTGTGGAGGGAGGAGTAGGGGAGGGATGAGTGGGAGGGCCTACCACGATGTGGTGGGACGGACTCCGAAGGTGTCCCACACGAATCGATGTCCCTCTATCATGTTGTCGATAGTGGCGGCGTAGTGAGGAGTGGCCTCGTCGGTCATCACCCACGCCCCTCCACACAGCTCCAACTGACGGGAGGAGATCAGTCTGTAAAGGAAGAATGGAGATATTTCTTCCATTTTAGATTTTTCCAATTGCTCCGTGAAAATGTGACTGTGAATCTATTCCTCCTCCACTTCAATGGAGTCAGAGAATGTCTACATGCAACTCCTATTTTGCACCTGCGAAGGTTAGCATTTTGTAGCTCGGAGCCCCTTACTCGATACCGCCGTGTTTCCATCTGCCGAGTGGGCGACCTTTCTAATTTTCTTCTAAAACTCGCGGCTATGCGACCGTTCGTCTTTCTCAATTCTACGAGTATCCACGAGAAAGCGATAGAGAAGATCATTTTCATCGAGGTATCTCGTCCTCTTTCCCTTGTACTCCTCTTCTAGATGGTCTTCATAATCCTCACCCTCGCCCTCGCCCCTCACTTCATCTATGCCACTTTCCACTGTCGACGGTACCACCTAAATGTGAGCAAAGGCAATGGAAAATGGTGGAAAGTCCCTTTCAGATTCGTCTCTACATAATCCTCGGTGGTTGTCACATCGTCGCCAGTTTCCTCGCCCGCCCCGTCCTCATCTACCACCAACTCTACGGACGACCCTTCGAAGGCGAGCACCCCATTCCCCTGTAACAGGCCCTCCGATTCAGACATCGACCTCCTCTTCCAAGTGGCCAGTCTCGTCCGCGTTACTCTCTTCGGATACACATGCTCAATGTAATCACTTTTTCTTGTTCAATGCTTATTTCTTATTCCAGCATGACAATTCTGGCCTTCGACCGATGCGTGGCCACGTTCCACTGGAGCTGGTGAGATAACCAAAGATAATGGGCAGAGACTCTTCTTCAGGTACGAGAGGGACTCCGCCTCGACCCTCCTCGTCTTCCTCTCTGCCCAGTCCTTCGGGGAGATCATCGGATGCTTGGCAGCCTTCATCTACGCCTACGACTTCGTCCCCATCTACTGCGCCCCTGTCATAGCAGGGGTTGTGGTGTTCAGTGGACTGGGAGTGGGTGTCCGCCCCTTCCCCCTCCTTCCATTACCCGTTCAGATGTTCGTCCTCGTCAATCGATACAATATGAAACTACACCAAAAGGAGAAGAGAAAGGGAGCGAGAATAGGAAAGTATTCGGTACGGAGGAGCTACCAGATATCGGAGAATCTACGAGTCATGGCGGTATCTCCCAATTCTTTTCGTCCTACTCCCTCCATTCCATTCCAGCTCCTCCAGAGTCTTGGCCGTCCGACAGTCTTCCTCAACACTCCTTGCTCCATCTTCTTCCTCCTCTATTTCATCCTCCCGCAGGACTTCAGCTTCTTCGTCTTCCTCCGCGAAATATCGATAGCCCTCTTCGATCTGTGGGTAGCGATGTGAGTCCTTCTCCCTCTGTCCATGGCCATCTTCTCCTTCAGGTACGGTCTCATAATAATCGTTTTGATCCTCCGGAAGGAGCCTTCGATCGATCGCCAATTCACTCGAATCCCCCACATCCGCGCCATTCGGTCGGTCCTCCGCGCCATCGCCCCTTCCAATGGACGAGTGGCCCCCGAGATGTCCATGGCCACGTCCTTCACCCATCCCGCCACTGCCACCCTCCCACCCGAGAAGACAGAGGCTGACGTCTACTTCATTGAACTACAGAAGAGTTGGGACAAGGCCCTCCCTGTTTAGACCCTTCACTCACTTCTTCATCTGCTCCTGTTGTTGTTTGGTTGCATTGCACCACCATCTCTCAAGGAAGGACATCTCGGACCTGCAAGTTTACTTCGTTTTATAGGATACTGTTCAAATATTATAGAAAAAAATAGGCATAAAATTTATCACTCTAGAAAACAGTACCAGATAAAGCGTAGATGCGGAGTTTTGGTGAGCCAATGGACGGCCAGATCGAGAATGTGCTGGACCTTGCCGGTGTAGTAGCCCTCGAAGGACTCCAGCCATCCTGAGGGGAATCGAGGGGGAGGAGAGAGATTGGTGTACCTGGATCCACGTGCGAATGGAGAACAACGTGCACCTTCAGAGGTTTCTTTTCACTCGTCTGCGGATTTGAAATGGTCAACTTCGTTCCCTCGACCTAAAAAGAGTAGTAGGAAACGAGAAAAGATGGTGACTGTGTTGTGTTCTCACCTTAATATCCGTTTTCGCTTCACGGATTTTGACGAATAATTCATCGGGGTCCGCCTTCGCGGGAGGCCGCGCGCTCTCAATTCACACGCTATAGTCACGTTTCAATAGAAGTCTCATTTATTAGTCCCTCGTCCCGACGTCGAGGGCGAATGAAGGTCTATGACCTCTTAAAATTCCATAGAGCAGGAATAAAATATATAAAGGTATTCGCTAAACGGCACAAGTCATTGGAACAAGATTTAAAATAAACTAATACCTGTATCAAACTGTTGCCAGCAGCTCCGATGCCTTGGGCCAAGTTGATGAGCGGACTCACTTTCGGGATCTGCAAGTACACATTGAATTGTCTCCAATTCAAGTGGTGGTGCATTTATGTTCCTAAGCCAACTAGGTAAGAGTTCGTAGCATCATCCTTTACTATGATGGCCCTGGTTGAAAGGTGGCGATTAATCCCCCTGCTCCCCTTTCGTCTCATGTGAATCCGTTCGTGGCTGTTGGCGTAGCAACAAAGGAGAGACACCGCGCCTGGAGGGATTCGACAGAGCAGTCCTACGGCCATTGAGACCAAACGACCACGGGTTCTCTCTCTCCTCTATGGAGGGTAATCGCCCCCCTCGATTAACCGATTAGGGAAATGGGCTCGATCTATCGGAATAAATGGACTGAAACATACGACACTCCCGATGGTGGCCGCATCCCAATCGACGAGGAAGAGGGAAGCTGCACCCAGGAGAACGACCACGATACAGACGTTGAAGAGGAGACTGCGACGGGGCAGAGGCCCCAGGGGCGAGTACGAGGACGACGTCGTGGACGAGGACAGAGACGCCCCGGAGAGACGGCCCTGAGGAGAGTTATGCTGTTGTGGAAAGAAATACAGAAACGCCATGAAATTTATAATGTTCTAACTAGCACAACGGGTGCACATTATTCGGAACGATTTGTCGTGAATGATTGGACTGCGATTGAAACAGATCATCAGAACTGTGAGGGGGGAAGCGAATAGATGGAGGGATCACGGCGAGTGATTCAATGTGGGCGTGGAGATAAGAGAGGTGATGATGCTGCGGACACACGGGGCCTCCACTCCCCTCCCTCCCCTCATATGAGGATGATGGAGGGAACGGGGGGCGAAAGAACTGGGCGGCAGAGGCTCATTACGAGAGTACTGGAAAGGACACTCTGATTGAACTGGTTCCCGCCTCCTCCTGTGGCCACTCCCGCCCTGGGGGCTGGCTGCCACTGACGGCGAGGAGGGCAGACTGCCACCTCCAGAGTGTAAACACTATTAGACCCCGTAACAACTAATGTATCGGGCCCGGATGGGACGAGGGGCGGAGATTCGCCCTCCTGACACAGAGCAAACGTAGACGATCACACAATCAGATGAACACACTCCATTGCAGGTCTGAAAGGACGAGGACGAAGGGAGGGGAGGAGAGAGGATACCCTGCCCTTTCATCCCGGGACGTGTCAGGAAACGGACGGAAAATCATGAGGGATCGGATTGCGGATGCAAAAAAGAGGGAGGAGAAGGGAGAAAGGAGAGTGATCAGAGGATCAACGGGAGGAAGGGAATACAGATCCACACAACGGAAGGAGAGGATTGGAGGGAAATGACCCTCGTTCTCCTGCACTTCCCCTGCCACCAAGGTTTTCCTGGATTCAGACCGGGCCATCGGCGATGCACGGGGCATTTGAGAGGAGAGGAGAGTGCGGAGAGTGTCCGGAAGAGGGGAGAGGTTCGGACGACGAGGAGAAGGCGTGGCCCTGTTGAGGGGCACTGCAGACTGCACTGATAACGAAGAGCAGCTAGCTACAGAGAGATGTGTGAACCTTATATAGAGGTGATGATATTGGATGAGTGGTCAGGTTGAGTGGAGGGAAGGAGGGAAGGGGCTCAGAAGAAGAGGGAACTAATTGGCTGCAAACCGTGTACACGGGGGAATTCTCCCCTGAGGGCCGAGACGAGGCGAACGGGAGGCACAACCAAATTGAGGGAAGCTGAGGAGACTGGACAGGGGGGAGGGGGGAGGGATCCTCATCTTCCTCCCGATCGCCCTTCCGGGGCACCTATCGGAGGGGATAATTGGAGAGAGAGAAAGACGATGAACGGGAGGGGCCTCTCCCCTGGATACGAAGAAGGAGAGACACGAATCTCCATGGGGAAGCAGCTGAACCCATCCCACTCGCAGTTGGTTACACAAATACTACTAAAATACCAGAACCTCCTCCGATCTGCGGATGTGTTGTGGAATACTCGAAAGAGATGAGAATGCCAAATGAACAGGAGATGTTCATCGGGCATTCAGGAGATGAATACAAATGGGACCATGCGGGTGGGACAATTTGTGAGGGGAAGAGGCCCATTCCCGTGGGATCGAAGGAATCAAGGGTGCAGTGACTATTACGCCTTGTTTGGCCACGACGCAACTGAGCAGGAGGGAGGAGGAGATAGGGAAGGAGGAGGGGCCACTGAGGACAATATATTGGAGGGATCGACCACCACACAATGTAATCCTTTGCTTATGAATACACAGCATTTCATGGGGGGATGCTGCGAATAATAACTGTATGTCAATAGAAGATAGAAATACGGGTAAGGCCGAGATGCTCCAGAAGGAGACAAACGGCGTTGACTTTGAAATGAATGAGATGTCTGGTGTCTGTTTCCAGAAGAATGGCATTCTCCTTGCTCGTTGTCCTCCACTCTCTTTTTCGGCCCAGCCACCCAATTTACTCGTCAAAGGAAATTGATCACTTTCGTGTGGACAATCTGCACCAGAAATCGGAGGATAATCTGGGAGGCCAATTCCATTCGTAGTCAGCTCAATAGCGAGTACTTTCCTGTTCATTATAAATCGTCATGGAAAATGGAGAGCATTATATTGATTTACCCACTGGAAGTTTTATGCTTCAACATGAAGGACTCAAAAATAGGAAGGATCTATAAAAGAGAACGAGGCCGTTCCTTTTATGGCATGGAAGTGTCCTTTGAATTTCGTCTGGGACGCTGAAGAGAGATGAATGGCCATGCATAACGTTGAACGGAATCTGTCCCATATTTTATTGAATTAAAAAGAGACGTTATTGTACTCAACGAATGTCATGTTTATTTCCGATCTGCAAACCCTTCTCTTGCCAGAGTGCAAGGTGTTGTCATGGACAATACTATGTATGGCGAGCCACCTTCTGTGTATCATCCGTAGGTGCTTTAAAGTTCATAATATTTTCAGTGGCAGTCTCACTTTTTAATGATCTCTGATTCTGATTAGGTATAAATGACGTGGTATTGTGCCGCGCCACAGAGCTTGTAAATCGTGTTCCGCTAGTCGAAATTTCCGCCTTTCATATCTTATCGCTAATAAGGAATCTATGGCTGATTGTTCCCACTCTTCGCTTGGAATCCATGTCCAGGTAGCATGCCAAATTTCAGCCTCAAATTACTTTTCTGCGCGAAGATACGAACGAGAGCTGTCTGCTAACCGGCACAAGTCTTTTACAAGTTCTCTGGCGCTGCACAATATTGCTGCACGCGTCGTCGAACCTGATTCCGATAATGTTCCCTCAGTGATCCGTTTGATTAATCAGGAATACATAATTTATCGTGCTATGCGATAGAACAATACGTTGATGAGGGTCTGTCTCCACTTCCTACGCATGGAACTCCGATCCGAAGACTGTGTCGCGGAATCGCTCAATCCACGCCTTGAACTTGAAGAACTCCGCGGAGTTAATGAGCTTGGCAGGGACCCAAGAGGAGTTGGATGGATCGAGATTGTAGACAGAGGTGATCTGGCCGAAGAGAGAGCAGTCGGCCTGAAGAGGAGGAGAGAGTGGAGTGGAGGGTAGGGGAGGAGGGACTGACGGCAGTGGGCGAATCCCCGAGAAGGAATTTGTTGTTGCCGAGGATCTTCTGTATCTGCAGCATGTCGTTCCTAAGCAGCTCTTCGTATTCTTCTTCAGTGAACTTGCCCACGGAGCCCTCCACGCGGGAACAGATCTGCGAGGGATGAAGTCTTTCTACGGAAACACCACGACTGACCATTCTGCGGAAGACGAACGACCCGATGAGGACGAGGAGGGGCTTCAGGAACTGCGGTCCCATCTTGGGGAAGGCTTCGATCATCTTCTCGATGTTCTGTGCCTTGAAGTGGATGAGGTGGCTGAAGAAAGAGGGTGGTTGGGAGGATTATCTGGTCGGCAGACTAGAAAGTGTGGTTGTCGATGAGTCTGCCGATGGCGTGCCCCACTGCACTCTTCTCCTCGCTCACGTTTTCCTGCCAATGCATTGCATTGTTTTGCTTATTCACCGCTCACTTTGAGATCGAACTTCTGAGCGAGTCTCATCAGGATAATCTGCGAGTCCGAGATCTGCTCCCCGTTCAACTCAACCAGTGGAAGTTTTCCATTCTGCCCTCGCGTCGAGGTCGTGTTTCGCCGCTGAAAATTGCCTCCCAATTCGAGGTGCAGAGATGAAGGGACTCCCACCTCGAACTTGATCTTTTGGATCCTGAGGAAGGCCTCGACCTTGGTGCAGAAGGGAGAGAGACTCGACATGGTCGGAGTGCCATCGAACTGAAACGTCTTGTTCCTACTGCAGGTGAATGGGGTGACCTGGAAGAGGTAGACGACGTCCTTCTTCCAATCCTTCTCGATTATCTCGTCCTTGTTGTCTTTCTTGACCAGTTTCAGGATGAACGGAACGACAAATTTGGCGATAGTGATTATGCCCACGCCATAAACAATGGCAGAAATGCAGCAACAGTCGCACGCCATTCTGAAAGAGGCAAGAACTTAGCGATGAGAAAGAATACTAACAACGTGAGCGAGGGAATGAGAATGGAGGAGGGGGACGGAGCACAAGCCAACAGTGGATGAGAGACTGCTTAGCATCCAGAGAGAGCAGAGAAACAGACGAAAGCGTGTGCCAGGCAACACTTCTTCACATTGGTCTCACGACAACATTTTGCCACGAAGGAAGCGCCGACTGCTTGATAAGGAAGACATGTCGATTGTGCCCCTTATATTCAGGACACTGTGTACACGTTGAGACTTGTGCAGAGGGGAGGCGACATCAAGGAGACGCTTTGCTATTGGGGGAAAGCGCCGCGCGTCTCCACACACCAATGACCCTTCTGGCCACAGATGCAGGCAAAGAAGAGTGAAAGCCACTCCGCCATTCTTCCAAAACGAAAACTCTCAATTGCAGTGTAGAACGTGTTTATCCAGCGCAAAATGAGGGTAATTTGAGAGTATGAAAATAATTAAGTCGAGTACGCACCGGTAAGTTTAATCGTGGAATTGGTTGCCGAAAACGCGCTCTCCGAATCTCTCCATTCACTCCTTCAGGGACGAAAACTCGGCCGAATTCACGAGGCGAATACTGTGGACGGAGTCGTCGGCGGAGGCCAGGTAGTAAGTACATGGAGGAGATCTGCCCGAAGACCGCTGTCGGGCTGCATGGAGTGAGGGCTCGTCTCCGAAGAGGAATCTTATCTCCCCGATAATGGTCTGGATTGTCTTGAGGTCGTTCGTGAGGAGTTCCTCGTATTCTGCTTCCGTGAACTTTCCAACTAAAGCCGCCGTTCGGAATCGGAACTGAAAATAAGAGCCGTTGAAGAATCACGCGACGTGTATACCATCGCCTCGTGGCTGCTATTCATCGAGAGATGGAGGCGAAAAATATGCCATCGAAGGCTGTCATCATCTGATCCACTAGGGATGCCCACCGCCTTCGGCGGTGGGACCCCAGGTGTTTTAGAGCATTTTCCGCTAAAATGACAAATCTGACCCACGGAAGTTAAAAGTCTGACCCACCGAA
>JACMIG010001460.1:0-20289 GCA_014805385.1 Levipalatum texanum
CTTCAAAGGGAACGATTTTTATCTAGTTAAGAATACAACGGATTGTGCCGTGCATTTTATACACACTCTCTCCTTTGGAAATGATTGATTATTGGTATCTTTCAGGCAAGTGAAAATGAAAAATCACGAAAAATTGCTGCGCGAAGTCGTGAAGTTAGCTATAAAGAGCACTGCCACAGGGTTCAATGGCAGAATGGAACTGTCTTTTCCAGAACATTCTTCTTAAGTATCCAACAACTCAATACTCTTTGGGCCGCCTCTATAGCAGTTTTGTTAAACTCACTCCGTTTATCGCATTGAGAGTTATTCAGTTTATTGCGCCTATTCAGATGGACACTTCGTCTTCGATTATTTTCGATAAGTTGTGCAATGGCGGCAGTGACTTTCCGTCTTACGCCTCCTGTGTTATGCTATTCAGCGGCAACGCCGAACCAGTTCACGTAGCAACAAAATACATCCCTTTATACGATGCGCTGCTAATTCAATTACTCATCTTTAGGTCAGTAATCGAAATATCGTCGACAGATCGCAAACTTTCATTGCAGAAAAGGAAACTGTTTGGAGCTTTTCCAAACGAAGCTTCCGAAGAGCCCGCGCGCAACCTACTGTGATGGAAAATCGATCGTAATAACCGATGGCGTTTCCCGCGTCGGCAAGATCATTTCCTACGAAAATGGATATTACAAGGAAGAGAGAGTACGTTTGTTCAGATTCCAGTTGTGCATGCCTTGATTTCAGGTTTGTTTGCCCGAAGGCTCTGTTCACTTTATTCGTTCGGTCGATGCCAACTACTTTATCGTACGGAATGGAAATATAGGGTTCGCCCTGGCGACTTCAGCATCCGCCATGCCTTTGCTCACTTGGAACGAACCCAATTCTAAGCAATTCTTTCATTTCTGTATCCATGACTTTATCTTGCTAGTTGCTTTCGAAGGATGCACTAGAATTACGAAATATGTACTGGTGGATGGAGCGTTTTCTACAATAGATCACGTTGCTGTTCCCTTCAAGGCAATCCGTTCTGATGTAGTAGGCGATAACTATGTCGTATTCATTGGATCGTGCGATTTAGCCATTTTTGATAGCGCCTCTATGGAAATTGTCCGATTTAAATTCTCACCCGTCCCTCTTCACGGAAGTATAGTGAATCTAGCCGCTCGACTCGGTGTTAACGGCCTGGTGGAAATCTACTTCTCTGTCAAAAACGACGCGGATTGCAACATTTACAAGGCATCACTGTCTCGCCACGAATTGGAGGCACGCATTGCGGCGCAACAAGCCCACAAGGTGACTTTTTATGTTGGATAGCGCTAAAGGTAACCTTCCAGCAACATCAGCCCATGATTTTGGACAACGCTGAATGCGAAGAGAAAGAGAATGATGAGATGGGCGTCCTGAAAGCAACCGTAGCTGCACTCCAGACGAGACTGGAAAAAGTCGAGGGGAAATACATCAACACTCTCCTGGCGGTATGTCCATTTAGTTGAGCATACATTGGATTCTCATAGAACACCAAGAGCACAGTGGATATCACTACACTTTTGTCCTGATATCATATCACAGCCAGTATTTATTGTTGTAATGAAATCCATCATTGCAGCTTTCGAAGAAGTAATCAATGAATTCTAATGATGTCGACGTGTTTCCGATTCCCATTGTTCGATCACTTTTGTTGTTCTTGGTTTATTTGCTCAAATAAAGTGTTTCTCGATTTATCATGCCTGTCTTCTTTTATAGGCTGCTGTTAGCAGCAATTTTAGATCAATTGAGGTGCAAGATAGTTTCCAGGTTTCTCGCTCACAACTTGTCGCCGTCAACCAAGCGGAGAAATGTTACCCCTAACCCCTGCACCGCTCAATATCCCATTCCAATTCTCGCTCATTGTTGATCAGTCTCTTTTCGATTGCCTACCTTCTTCTGGTGGTACAAATCCTGCTTCTCCTCGATCGAGTCTATGGCCTTCTTGAGGATCTGGGCACGGGAGGCCTGCAAAATAAATGCCCTTTCTATTTTCACATGTCTGCTTTCCCACGGGCCGGTCCAAGAGTTCAAGGCCCTTTCAAAGGAACTTTAGAAGGGGACTCTTTCACACGTTCCAGATCTCGAACTTCTCTGACAATGAGAAGGAGCGAAACTATTTACGTCCGCTAGCTACTGTAACCGAGGTGTAAAGGACCAAAGGACCTTCCTCTTCTGCATGTGCCTCATAGGATTTCTTTTAGATAGATATTAATGTTTTACCCGTTCATTCTGCATGTCCGGTACCGTCTCGCGTAGGTATGAGTACATGTCCTTGATGTTGTCTCTGCAACGCATTTTCTCAGCATACTTGAGATAAATGCAGTAATGATCAGTACCTTCTCCTCCGCTCCAGTGCATTGTGCTGTTGCCGTGCGTGACGCTTGGGATCGAGTGCCTTGATTTCCTGCATTTAGCCGCAATTTACTCCCACTGTTTAGTACTTCCGCTGGTTAGTGGAGATAGGGTTTACAACAAAACGGAACAAGTTATTAACCTCTGCCGTCATACCGGTCGTATCCATCTCATCGTAATCATCACCATCTTCGTCATCAAAGGGCGTGCCTCGCTGCAATTTATTTATTTATTCCGCGAATAACGCCAATTCCGGGGCGTCCTCCTGGTAAACAGCGTAGCTAAATACCTTGGACACGTCCTTGCTCCCCGGCGGCGGAGAGTCGGAGCCCCCGACGGACATTTTGGCTGTAAATACCAATTTAATTTTAGAAATACTTTGTTGTCCGGGAAAAGGGCAGTTCTGGAAAGCAGAGCGAAAACAGCGACAAAACACGTGGAGCGAATGGCGTCGATAAGAATCTCCGTCAAATGACACGCAAACATCTCAAAGGAGAACAAAAGAAGGGGAGATTATGGCTGTCGCTTTATGCGAAAGAAACACTGAAGATAAGAAGGCGCGTCGCATTGGAATAAATGACACTTGCAAGGATGAATAACTATAAAAGCGAACAAGAAAAGAGTAAATAGCTGCGATTTTTTAAGCCTTTACAAAGAACAGCCCCAAATTCAAAGCTCTAGCTCCATTGTCCACGTGCCAGAAGATACCTTTTACTTTAACCCCCAGAACGCGCACGTGCCGGAAATCACTCTTCCACACAAAAACAGGCTCTCTCCCTGCATCGACCCCCGCGTGTTGAGAAGGGAGGGGCGGAGGAGCACCCAGGTGAGCAAGGAATGAGAGGGAGGAGAGGGCGACCCCCTCTGCCAATGTTTTCGTCCCCGCTGCTTGCAGCCATTCAATAGCACGAGAGGCTGACTAGACTAAAGCACGCGAAACTTCTCCGGGGTTCCAAGAATGGCCATGCGCCGGCCGCTTGCAACGTGAGAAATGGGGCCTAAAAAGAGACAGAGCGCACGTGAAGGGAGGCTCCCCTCGTCCCATCGACTAGGCGACGCCGAGAGACAGAGCAAGGGGAGAGACCCAGAGAAGAGAGCGTGGTGTGCCAAGTGCGCGCGGGCATTTAGTGCAATTTGCGGACGGGGCACTATTCGGGGGATGCGGGGCGAGCAATGGAAACGTGCAATGAAACAACTTTTATTTTTCCTCATCTGGGGAATACAAGCATGAAGCAAGAACCGGGCATGTCTAAAACAAATATTGGTGCAACCCGAGATAAATTACTAAAGACAAAATGTAACAAACAAAATTACGGAATGCATATTATTACGTTAAACCTGATGCCCTATGGCAATTAGAACCTAGCAAAACTACAGGATCGGAGATTCAGAAAGGATATGCAGAGATTGAAGATCACAGATCACTCGGGCTGCTTCATGTGCTGCTTATGGCGGCTATCAAGGTTTGCTGCAAATAAACCAATCAATACCAACATCGAGATAAAAATCAATAAATGCTGGATTGTTCGATACCGGAAATTCGACATCCATCGGCTCCTCCTTGATGATTGCCGTGCAGGTTGCACCGCTCGGCGTGAGCTGAGGGGAACCCTGAAATATATAAATAAATAATATGGCACAATCTAAAAGGCTAGCAATATAGCTGTTTTCGATTTAGTTCTACATGTATCTATGCTTTCATCGAATGGAAAACCAGCATTCGTTTCGGGTCAAGTCAGAGCCAAAGCTCAAGTGAAGATCAAAGTCTAAAGATCAGAGTCCAAATACAAAGGTTCAAAGTCGATACCTCCTCTTCCTCCTCCGTATTGTAGGGCGAGTCTTCGAGGAGCGAACTCATCCGCTTCCTGCGGTTCTCGCGGCGCTCCCGTGCCTTCTTCTTCGCCGGGCCCTCCGTCGCCGTCTTGATGTAATGCCGACTCTGGAAAGGATTGACGAGTAGAAGACGGGAGAACGTGGAGGGAAAGAGAGAGAAGAAAGAGGAGGCAAGATGAGAGAGGATGAGAAGAAAATGGCGGAGGGGGTAGAGGAATAGAGAGTGTGAGAGGATGGCGAATGGCGATGAAGACGAGGACGATGAAGAAGGTGAGAGAAGGATGACAGAAAGTTGCGAAACGAAGATGGGCAGGGAAGAAGGGAAGAGGAGGGAGAGGAGTAAGAAGGGGAAAGAGATGAGAGGATGGGTAGGAGTGAGAGAGAGAAGAAACATGGACGAGGGAAAGAAAAGGTGGAGGATCTACCTTATAATCAGCCTTCCTCTTCTGCAGTGCCTCGGTGGCCTCCTCTCGCCCGAGCACCATGCCCATGTCCTTGCACTCGAGCACGTTTCGATTCTGAATGTTTAAAAATAAATGAATATTTGGCAAGGTGCCAAAATTCAAACTAAAAAAATGGGCACCAACCTCCATCTGCAGTGCATGGACCTTGAGGCCGTCGGAGACCTTATAGGCTTTGTCGCATCCTCCGCAACGGAAGAAAAGGCCCTGGAATGAACCTTGAATTTTGAGAATTTTTCTTTAAAATATATATCAAAAAATTTAAATCAGAAATATAAATCAATGTAATCGATTTCTCGTGCCCATTGCAAACCTTGACATCGCTGTGCTCCTTGATGAGATGGCTGTTGAGGACAAAGAACGAGGCGCAGCGCAGCTGAAATTCCGCCACTTACAGTACCCTGTCTTTCTCATTTCAATCGCAAACTGGCGACACTTACATCACAAAGCGTGCATATTACCGGCTCGTACATTCGAGCCGTAAACGGAGTCAGATTTATTCTTCCAGTGGAGGCTGGGGTCAGCTTCAACGTCTCGATGTAGTCTGCAATGGATCCTAATTCAAACGTTATGGGGTCCCGCCCGGAAAACGGCAAAATACCGTACCTTTTTCGCTCTCGTAGTCCTTCTTTCTCTTGAGGTACGTCGCGTTTCCGGCTCCCGCAGATGAGCCTCCGGGCGTGTCGCCAAGTGACATGGGTTGCTCGACCTGACAAGCGCAAACTGATTTATAAGTTCGATGTCTGATGGTTTACAGTAACCGTGAATCGCAAACTGACCATCAAATTCTTCGCATCTTGCTTCTCGCGATACATCTGTCGGTGCATGTTGCGCTTGTGGTGATCGAGGAGCGTGTACGAGATCTAGGAGAACATATTATTTTCGATTCGAACCATTTGATCTAAATTTTTCTCGGTCGAATTTTATTTAAGTCGATCGTGATAAATTTATAGCTAGTAATAATTAACTCGTCCGTAATAAAAGTAATTCCATCGCGCTAGCATACCGTCTTGTACGTGCAGCGAAACATAGGGCACGGTAGCGTATTGAGGGTGGCCCTGCAAAGATACGTAGGAAGTTTTATTGAACCCCCTTACAGTATTCCCAAAAAATTAAATCGCAGACTGACCACTCCTGATGACGGCGCATGTGCATATCGTACTGCTTGAAGTGGACGATCGCATTACAGATGAGACAGATCAGATCGTGCTGGGACGCCTGGACAAGATTATCGATCGATAAATACGAGGGTTACTATATTCCTGAAATTCTCACCGCCTGTATCTCCTCCGCCTTGGAGACCTCCTTGAGGGGCTGGTCGACTTCTCGATTGATGCGCATCTGGATTACTTCTGTCGTCGGCGTAACCAACTCGGCACCGTTGCAGGCCTAAATTTATTACGGTAGCTTTTAGCAAAGGAATCGCAGACAGATACAACCTAGATACTCACAAGCTGCCCTCTTCTCCAATGGCGCGATAGCTCCATGGCATTGTTGAAGTGGGACTTGCAGCCGGAGCAGGTGAAGTACTGAATGAGGAAAAAATGATTAGTCTGGTGCAAGCACCCGTCGCCGTTGGGCACATTTAGATTGCAATCGCATTCGAAAACTAGTCAAGCCGGTGCATGAATAGTGTACACTAGTCATGCAGTTCCGAGAACTCAACCTACTCGCATTCTCTGAACTGAACGAAAATAAAAGATCAGCAAAAGAGTAAACCGGAAAGGTTGCGCAGTGGTCCAGGAAGAAGTGATCAGAGAGCTCGTAGGCCGACATATCTGCCTGCAAAGTTCGGGAGATTAAAGTAGAGATCAAAGATGAACTACAAGGATCAAAGTTCAAACTACAAACCTTGAATTCGTCGGCAACATCTCCGCGCTTCTCGCAGATCGGGCATCGCATAGAAATCAGGAGGCGTGGATCGATGCTCCGCACACACGGCTCCTCGTAGTCAGGGCAGTCCTGAATGAGAGTTCAACGATCAAAGACCAAACTACAAAGATCAAAGTTCAAACAACAATTATCAAAGACCAAATTACAAAGAACCGAGACTAAATTATAAAAGGTCAAAACATACCAGGACGTGAACCTGCTTGTCGTGCTTCGTCTCGAAACCGTCACCACAGAATTCGCAATCCGTGGAGTCGGCGACCTGAAACAGACCACTAGTAAGCGGTGTAAATGCTAGTGCAGTCGAGCTAATGCCTAGAGCGGTCGCATGACAGGGTGTAGGATACGTTAAAGGGAGAAAAATAGCGCTACTCACCCAGATGTCGCATACAACCCCTTAACTCCCACTTTCTGACCCACTCTTCCAAATTCGTGACTGGCCAAGGGGGCATATTCCCCCAGGAGAACTACTGCATAAGCCCCTCGAAATCGAAAACATGAAATCAAATCGTCCCGTACATCAGCATCCAGGATGATCTGTCGTCCGGGCGTCCACGTCGACGTCAACGGCGCGGGAGTCGTCAGCATGACGGCGGCGGCATTCTGGGGAGAAATAGTCAACTTTTTATTATTGCTCTTTCATACCATTCATTCACATAACAACAACAATTTCATTGAAAAATGATCCCCGAACAATTTGATACCAAAAATAGTCCTTTTCGATTCTTACAATTTTTTGGAAATGCGTCGCGACTCCGGTTCCACAAACTCGATAAATCTCGAGAAAATAAATCCCGAGAGAAGATAAATACTATAGGCACATACCGCATCTACGACTCGTGCTGGCTCGGCGGTCTTTTCCTCCGGCGCGTTGTTGCCCTCTATAATACAAGAAGGCAGCCCATTCTTCGTCCGCATCTCCAGCGATCCGAAGCATTTCTGAACAAAGGTCGATTTTCAGAGGCCAAATCTGACCAACCCTCACTTTAAATGGCCAATAATTAATAAATACTAAATTTGTTTAAAGAATGACGATTGTGAAAACGCTCACAAAGAGATGCCAGTGCCTCTCGATCTGCATCGCCGTCTTGTAGTGCTTCCGACAGGTCGAACAGCAGAAAAGCTACAAATTTATTTTCGAATTTCGTACCTCTTTCCGCCGTAGGGCGGCAGGGATATATTGAAAGGAATTCGCCTTCAGGGACGGCTATATTTAGTTCTGTCGAAAAGTCGTGTTTCGAATGGAAACTTTCGGTTATTACTGAGCACCAAATTCGAACAGCGGACTCACGGCAGTATTGGGGTCGTTGAAGTGGACGGCTTCGATGTGCTTCGTGAGTTCGTATGCATTGGCGGTAACGTGCTCGCACACAGGACAGGTCGCGGGGTACAACAGCTTCGGGTGCCTCTTCCGAGTACGGTAAATGTTTTTGCACTTCTGGAATTGGACCGAGAATTATGAAAAAAGGTTAAAAATACCTTTCCGTGATTCCGGAACGATGGATAGTTCTTGAAGCTTTCGTCGCAATAAGGACACTCGAACGTCTGTAAGATGGAAAAGCGTCATTTTCACATAACAGGGGTCATTTTCACTTTTTTTAACATTCTTTATATTCCCCCCAGTGAGGTGAGTATTTTAAATAAAACTTTCAAACGGGATGCATGTTGCTTTGGGCCGAATTATGTAGCCTGTGGGACAGTGTGAATGTTTCCAGGGCAAGAAACAATTGAAACAAATTATCTTCAACACATACCTTTTTGGTCAGAGAGCATGCCTGTGGAACCGCCTGTTGCTCTTCGTCTGAGCTGACGGCTGCAAGGGACAAGATTAGGCTACATGTTGTGAGAATAATCATTTCACTATCAAATTTAATTAGAAAAATCAGTAATTATAATTGAATTTACCATCCACTGCCGAGGTGCGCGCAACGCTATCAAGCACATTTCGAAGGGTAACTGTCGTCGAAGGCCTCTGCTGCTCGAGGTACTGAAAGCTCAGAGATCACGACTAGTTGGGATTGGTTAGCGAACAATTGTACAATCGACGTAAACATAATCTTACGTTCACTTGAAACGAATATAGCAGCTCATTTGTTTCATAGTAAATAAACACTCCTCGATAACCTCCTGGCTAATGCCCCGAAGTTGGTCGATGACGAGGCTGGCCATGTTGGCGAGCTGGTTCATGGCACCGATGACAGCATCGCCCCGCAGGCCCGACGAGATCTGCGGGCATTCGATGCGGGCCTATAAATCGGGGAACAATAGTAAATCGAGAACTCGTTGAATCCAAAAAGTACTCACTGAATTGTCCGCGGCCTCGGCGACATCGAGAAAGTACTGGGACATGTTCTGCATCAGCACCGCAGCCTTGCCCGAATTCGTCTTGGAGTAGGACTGGATCTGAAAAGCGATTTTAATTTTAGTAAAATAAATATGTACATACCTGATCATAGCACGCTTTAATGCGCAGCGAGCGCTGGTCGACGGGGTCGCGTCGGACTGGCATTATTGCAGGGACGACCTCTTGCTCCTCCTCGGGCGGCTCGGCCTGTAAAACAACAAAAACGTTTATTTGACAACCCGATCAATCGAAAACTGGAGTGCGCATCCTTCAGTAAACCTGTCGGAAACTGACCTTGATTTCACGGCGATTCGCGAGGTTCTGCACAAATTCGAGCAGATTTCCCGTTGTTCCATTGCCAGCGACGCTTCCTCGAGTGCGCTTGGGAGGCATCAGGATAGTAATTCGGGGAGTCCCCAATGCAGAGAAGGAGCGCTTGTTAGAAAAAAAGTTATGAGTCGAGGGGACAGTCTTGCAAGCCGGCTTGTCCCACGCTTCAGCGATGCAAAAATTCGCACCTCTCCGCGAGCATGCGCGCTACTGCATTTACTGGAGCAGATGTGCTGCGCACCGATTCAAGCGCCACAGCTCTCAAATTACGCGCGCTTTTTTTCGAACAATGCGCAACAGGCTGCGAAAACAATTTCATTCGAATTTTTTGTGTTGAACGCCGCCAGCTTAGACTTGTCCATCAAGGCAATTTGTAATTATTGTCGACGGAATTAACAATACGGAATGTACGCTGGTCGTCATCCTCACTAAACGCAGTAAAAATGGTGCATTCGCAAGCCTGGCATGCGGAACGACCCCTTATGCGAGTTATTCGTGAAGAATCACTCACATTTTCTTACTACTTTTTCTATTTTATTTTTCCGCGGGCCTGTGCGATTACACCATTTTTTAACTGCGTTTAGTGAGGAGGGCGACCAGCGCACATTCCGTATGGTTAATTCCGTCGACAATATTTTGTTAAATATAAATTATAGCGCATTTTCGAGTCATGGGACGGAAGTCGAAGGTTGTTGAAGAAGTTGCGGACGAAGGGGAAGGTGAATTACTGAAAAAATCTTTTGAAATTAAATGTAATAGTTATTATTAAACTGAAATAAATCTAATCAATATTAATTCGCGAAAAAATAAGTTTTGCTCTGCAGAATTCATTGTGGAGAAGATCATCGATCGGCGCCCCGTCGGGAAGAAGGGCAAGTTCGAGTACAGGGTCGTATGGAAGGTGAGTAATCTTTTGCATAGAAGAAAGCATCCTGACAACTCCAGAACTACCCCAAGGAGGTGGACTTCACGTGGGAGCCGGAGGAAAACGTGGTATGTACCATCGCACTCTATTGGATACTTTTTTGCGCGATTATTGTACCTGAGTTTGCCATTTTAGCTTTGAAAAAATTGAGCCTGCGCAACTAATAAGCCTGGCTAATAATTATTTTAAGGACGGCTGCGAGGCGTTCGAGGTATTCGTCGCGAACCTCGACTCCAAGGAGAAGAGCGCCACCAAGTCTCCCGTCAAGGGCAAGCGGAAGGTAACTATTTCTGCCGCAATTCGATTGCTCTTTTAGGAGGCAAAAACATATTTTCATTCAGCGTACTTCGAGCGGTGCCGAAGATGAGCCAAAGACATCGCCGTCTAAAAAGCCCGCTGCGAAGAGGGCTGTCATCGAATCGGACGACGATGAGGTATACGAGCACGTTTAAAGCGCTCTAGTGACGCATTTTGTTCGGAGTAGAATTAGCAATTCAAGTTGTTCAGATCACTCGAAAATGCTTTAAAACACCTGTTGCAGAAATTATTGTCGGTGGACTAAACGTTCCGGACTGTACTCTCATCGCCCTGAGATCTCTCTCCACTGTTCTCTCGTTGTCTCTTAGAGAAACGAGAGAACAGTGGAGAGAGATCGTAAGGCGATAAGCGTATTGACCGGAACGTTTATTCCGCCGAAAATAGCTAAAATGCTGTAGTCTAAAAGTACATATTTGTGCTAACTGTAATCAGGGAAGAACAGTGAATCATTAAATTTAGATATTATTTTCAGAGCGATGACGACAACGTAATCAAGATCATCGAGAGGAAGCGAAAGGAGCAAGAAGAACGGGAGGCCGCGATCAAGAGAGACGACGAGAAGAAGGAGAAGGAGCGGGAGGCCAAGGAGAAGAAGGCCAAGGAAAGCAAGCGCAAGTCTATCTCGGTCGAGAAGACTGCCAAATCGACTCCCTCTGCCAAGTCGACTCCCGCTGCCAAGGCGGACAAGCGCAAATCAGCCGCCTCCGAGAAGGTCGCCAAGAGCAAGAGCACCGCCGTGAAAGAGGACGGATCCGGCAGTCAGTAATTTCAGATAATTTCAATAATTTTCCCGCGAGACTTCACCATTTTTTCGACTGGAAAGTTGCTGCTGTATGAACATACAAATGCTTGTTTAATGGTGTATCTCTTTCAACCAACAACAAATATGTAAAAAAATATCATTTCAGCCTTCGAGGTCGAGAAAGTCATCGATCGCCGCTTCGACCACAAGGGCAGGGTACAGTACCTCGTCGTGTGGAAGGTTTGTCAGCCACCTCCTAGAAATCGAGAATTTATTTTTCTGTTAGTTACGTCCGCTTCCGAATTTTTTTCAGAGAGAATTTGCGTTTGTGAGAAGTTGCATATAAAAATATGTTAAAACACGGGGTCTAATTTTTTTGATTTTTTTCTGCTCCATGTCTTTTTCCCACCCGGCGCGATTGTGGGATACGCTTTCAGGGGGATTGCATTCCTTCCTAGGGAATCTGGTTGTAATTTCTGTGGATAAGGGACTATTTCTAGGGATACGAGGACAACGACGAGAACAATACGTGGGAGCTCGAGAAGGATCTCGCCGATTGCACCGATGCCATCGATGCCTACAATCAGGCAGTGCGCGCCCGCAGGGAATCCAAGGTCGCCAGAGTGGTGAGTGGTGTGCATCACGTCCCAGGGTAAAGCGCCCTATTTAGTCTAATGGTGGAGACCATTCGCCGACCCGACCGGCGCCCAAGGCCAGGAATGGATCGGCAGATAAGGTTTGCGACTCATCTTCTCTTATGATCTTGCTTCCGCGCTCAACAAGAAGGCTACGGGGTTGATGAAGAACTGTATGGATGCCAATCCAGATACTTCTCGTCTCGCAGACCGATCATACTGGGATTTACAAACTATTGAAAGAAACAAGTTTTAGCAATCGATAAAATGCGCGAAAATGGCGATTTTTAAATCTTGAAAAGCACGGCAATCCTTGCAGTCGCCCACGAAGTCGGCTGCCAAGAAAGCGAAAATCGCCGATAGCGACGAAGATGACGCTCCCCAGAGGAGGACCTCGCCCAAGAAAAATTACACCGAGGACTTTGAGCAGTCGTCGGGAGAGGAAGCCGAGGTAAATTACACGGCTTTTCCGATCGGGTCCATATCAAGCGTACTGGCTGCGTATGTGTTCGGTACTCACATGAATCTCACGTAAATAAGGGACGAGAAATAATTCCAAGATTTAACCCAAAGCGCTATTTTTCGCACTTTGCGGTCCCAAGGATTTTTCTTTTCCTTCTCCGACGCTGTGCATGCAAGCGGCGGTTTGAAAATTTTCGGTGCAGGATTTAGCAGTATTTTGGACCTTTTCCCGCCTTTTTGCAGGTAACTCCTGAAAAGGAGGATGACGAAGAGGTTAAGAAGAAGGCTCGCTCGCCCGCCAAGCGTGCCCTCTTCCGCGACGTCTCTTCGGAGGATTCGGATGATCCCGCCGTATCCCCCTCCAAGAGGACGCCCGTCAAGGGTGCCTCGAGCCCGAGGAAGATGAACGGAGTGACGCCGCTCCACGCTCCGGTCAGTGTAAAAACGATTCCTCATATTATGGAGAACATACGGGGTGGCAATATTTTTCCGATCTTTCTGTGCTTAGCGCCCGTTTGATCTACCAGTTGCTCACGGCGAGAAACTCAGGAGCACGCTGGGCTCACCCACATTCCACCCTCATAATGCACAATTCATTTTGCAGTAATAATGTTGTACGATACAGATGAGTTTCTGAGAAAAATATTGTCACCAATAATCTAAATTTGTTTGACAGTAGTGTTCAGCAAGTGGATGTAAAACTATTTCTGCATTTTAATCCACTCAAATATTCGCAGGATTTATTTTATTCATTGCAGCTCGTCTCAACTCCGACGTCCTCGAAGCGCCGCGGTAGCTTCTCTTCCAGCAAGTCCTCGGCCTCCGTGCTTACTGAGGAGGAAAGGAAGTTGGTGTTCTAACAATAAGCTATTGTAGACGGAAATAACCATACGGAATGAACGCTGGTCGCCCTCCGCAGTAAACGCAGTAAAAATTGTATAATCGGTCGCTGGCATGCGAAACAAATAAAATAAAACGATGAAGCTTGAGCATGTGAGATGTATTTCTGGAATCGCCTGTTGAAATGGCCGTGCCGATTTCCAGCGTGCGATTTTCACCATTATTACTGCGTTTAGTGAAGAGGGCGACCAGCGTACATCCCGTATGGTTAATTCCGTCGACAATAACTTCTTCAATAAGCTAGAGAATCGATTGCACTGCAAAGTCCATCACAACATTGCTAAACGAATCATGCAAACTACCCGACTTTCCTACCACGAGCAGAAAAATAAGTTTTTATTCAGCGCAATCTTCAAGAACATGGACGTCGCTCCCGACGCGCGTGCTCTCCTTGAATTTGGGGTAATTTTAATTTATCCAATTTTATATTAATCCCCCCCTTTGCTCAGAAGCTCCCAGTCCCCAAGAACGTCCTCACGAAGGACACTTACAAGGATATCATCAAGGTAGGCAATTTATGATTTCCGCGATTGGGTGGTGAACCGTTCCACTGCTGGATGGCGGAAGCGGCGCATACCAATACACGACGTCAATTGCAGAAGTACAACCTCAAGGAGAAGACCAACCCGATGGGCGCGGGGAAGACGATCTTCGGCATGGACGTTCACCGCTGCTCTGCGTTCTTTTTCCCCGAGCGTGTAAGATTTGTTTGCCATTATTTACTGCTTCACTTAACAGGGCACTACTGTTTTTGGCTGCCGGATTTTGTAGGCTTGCCTTTAGCAATTACGTGCATTCCAGGCGCTCTTGATTGATTTGGCGCGAGAGCCGAAGGGCTTCAAGTGCAAGCGCTTCATGGTCGATCTGCGGCTCGCTTCCGAGCTCATCCCCACCGTCTTCGAGGAGGCAATGACGTATGCTACGGAGTTTAAAGAAGGACTGGGAAGAACTTTGATTCCGTAGATTAGACTAAGACCATTAAGACACTAGATTACGGAAATTGAGGAACGTCGAGCGAAAGTGCATCGTTCCAGACAGATTCTGTAGTCAAACGCATTGATTTGTCTGGTCTGGAGTATGCAAACGGGCTTTTTGAAAGTTCTTCCTAGTCCTTCTTTAATGATCGTTACGATGGCAAGCGCATGAGGACGTTTAGCTTACATTTCATTACTACGTTTAGCGTAATATGTGTACTTTTAGGCGCATCAAGGATTACGCAGCTGGAAAGGGTTCCCCCTTCAAGAACGCCTCTCACGTCAAATAATATATGCGACACTCATTTTCTTGTTGTTTCACGGCATGAAATCACCGTTGTCTAATTACTTTGTTATACCGTTTTGCTGACTTAGTTATATCCCGGTTGGGCTGGCCTACACAGTCGAATTCGTTCTATACGTTCGATCTCCGCTCATTGCATATGTATTCATCGTTGATAAATTTGTAGATTTATGCTTTGACAACATCGCAAAACGACCGGCACTCGGATGTAAAAAAACGAAGAAAAAATTTACACAAAGTACAAGAAATCGTTTCAAATAATTTGAAATAATCCAATATTATGTGGCTACTCTTCAAAAAGACAAAAATGTACATGAAATTCAAAAATTCATCTCGAATAGCTTCTTCTTCTCCATGCTGATCTAGCTCTTCTACCCGCTATCATTATGAACCTCAAAACGTCGACCATCCCTGCATTCCTCCGCCGGTCTGGGCGGCAGCCCTTCGTCCCATCAGATCCCTCAGTGCCCTCACCGCCATGTCATCGATGCGCTCCAGCACCTGGAAATAGAAAACGATCGATACATTAACGATTGGAGTTTTTAATATCGATTGCTAAACTAATCCCATATCTCCGGTATACGAATTATGGTTGAGTCACTCTGCATCCTACAACTATTGCGAATACACCGCACTAATTCGCGATATTCAATCGAGTGTTCATTGAATCACCTGGAAGTATCATGACCTAATTTAGGGAATGGAATGAAACAAAGGTAAATTGTGGATGCATGCATAGACTCCGCTTAATTCCAACTCAGCCACGCAAATTCACCATGATCCGGCTTCCCATACTTTCTCACGCTCAAAACCCCCAAAAGAATGCTTTGCGCCTTGCTGCCATGATCTCAACGAACCAGACGGTGTCTATTCCATACTGACCTTCTCCTTGTGTCCTTCCCTGTCCCACATCTCCCTCGATTCGACGACGAGTTCGTGCAGAGGATTCGTATCTTCACGCGAGAAGAATTTATCTGAATAGACAAATGATGAAACATCTTTGTAAATGTATGGTCAGAGGCAAGTGGTGCACTGCGTAAGAAATCTCACGCGATAGAATATAATTGCGTAGCATCACTAAATCACCTAGTTTCCAAGGCAATATTGGTCTAATTTTCTGTGATTGAACTGACTGAACCATGCTTGCCATAGCCATCTACATCCCATCGGTCAAGGCTATGTTTCTCGAGCCCCGACATCACCATGATCTCGGGACACTAAGCTACAACGTGCACACTGGTGCAATTTTCTCTCATAAGAGTGAGCAGATAGCTATACCGGCCACCGTATGTACTCGGTGTCGGTAAAGATAACGTTTCTCGAGCCCCGCGATCGCTAAAATCTAGTGTTCACCATGAAGGAGGTGCGGCTGCATGAAGCGCAGCTCGAAATCCACGAAGAGATGTCCATCGTTGCTGCAATTTTGCATGGCATAATGTGATCGCCCGACTCAGAAATTACCCCACATTTATTATGGAGCAAAATATCCGAATCACCTGGTTATCCAAGTTCAGTTATATTTGTCGTGGAATAGGTTGCTGTATATTTTAGCCTCCCCCCTAGAGATCCAAATCACCTGGTTGTTAAATGTTTTAGTACCAAACGGAGAGAAAAAAATTCTGAACAAAATAGCTACAAACCTGCTGAGACTAAACTTGTCTTTCTCCTCGAACCAGTCTGAACAAGCGGAAGGATCGGAGCGATCGCGTCTCCACTGGCCTTCATCCTGCAATGAGCCATTTGTCAGAGTTTGACTACCTGACACAGCATTATTGTTAGAAGTAAGGGGAATACCGCTTCATAGTGAATCAATCTGAACTGACTGGAATGCAATTGACACAGATCTGCAGCACAAAACATCGAATTATAGCCATTTTTGTTATGTGCCATTGGTTTCGTTTATCACCAACTTATTTACAGCGCATGACATTCATTCGCTTCGAAACACAAATCCGCATGGTTTCCTCTATCAATGTCAGACAATTTGCAGGAAAAAATGTCAGCTCGGCTTCTAAAACAAGCCTTTCTTGCGGTTTTCATTCATATGAACATTTCCTGCAGTATGACTCCCCTAATGCTTTCAGAAGCCCTTTTTCATGCTGACGACTCTTCGACGTCAGTATAACGTGGGGTTTAGAGAAAAAAATACTTCACAGAGGACAGATAATGTAGTCGAGAGAAGCAGCTTGCAAGCAAAATCTGCGTCTCTCGGTTTACGTTATCTCCACAAAGTTTAAGACGTTCTAAATATTTCAAGCCCGTGATAGAACGTACCCTTCCTTCTCCTTCCCGCTGCATCTGCTGCTCCTGCTGAATTTTCTTCCCGGGATACAGGGGCTCGATGCGCTGATTCGCAATCACCTGCAATGAAAATCGAAATAAAAGGGATCTGGTGGAATCCTGCAGAATTGACGTTTCGTATCAGCTAAATAACAGGATGAGAGAGGTTGCATTAATAGGTAGCAGGTATCTCACAGCCTAATAGAATCACCATAATTCCGGGACCCGTCACTTTAGCGGCACAAAAAGTGAATATATGAACCGATGGACAGAATCGATGATCGCATCTTGTGTCACTTACACTCATCGAAACACTCTACGAGAAGATAAGTCTTTACCTGCCCATATCGCGTGTTGACGCCGCGATACCGCTCCGTCCAGTCCCTGTAAAGAGTAAATGTAGGGGAACATAAATGGCTGAAATCTGACTGATCCCAATGTAATGCTCTTGAAACCAGTGAGATTCACCGCGCCGCTCCTCATCAAATAGATGCGAATACACTCGATAAACAATCATCAGAAAGCAGCGCATTTCATAACATGCCACTATTCCAACAACAAACCGACGGTGATTTTCCGCCAATGCTTCTACTGCGAACCCGGAGATTTACCGTCGCCTCTAATTCCCAAAATTAGGCCCCAAATTGCAAGCCTCAATCGTTCGTCTAATGTGCAGAATACCTGAATCGATCCTTGGTAAGCACGACTCCATCCGCGCACGCTGCCAGATCGAGCATGACCTGAACAAAACAAACTTTCACGGCAATTCCAGTTTGCGATTCCATGAAAACTATTGTAACCCTACGGTCGTTAGCCGCGGTTCCGGCTCTCTTTCTGTCTCGATATGAATCCCCTCGCCGATTCCTAATTGCGACTCCCCGAAAGCTACCGTAACCTCGCGTTCCTTATTTATACAAGCTCTCTTGTTGCGATTCAGAGAAATATGCTTTAGCCCCTCACACGGACACTGCGATTGACCGAAACCTATCGTAACCCAAAGATCGAAGATCGAACCGTTTTACGACTAATACGAGACAACATTATAATTTACCAGTCGATAAAACCCATTCGAGACACGGGAGACAAATCAGTCTATCCCCCTTTCAACGATCAACGGCCGTCGCATCCTCTTATTCGTGGTGACGATGACGGGTGACACAAGGCGTAAGTTCACTTTGCCTGTATTGAGCGATACCCCTAGCTGTTCCATTCATCCATAGCAAATTCGAAATAACTTCTGATTGGTTTCGACTGATATCCAGCGCATTTTGCCAGAGACGAGCGTATCCTCCGGAACGTTTTTTTCCCGCCACATGTTGCTTGAGCTCGCACATTACAGTGATGTGGGGCAGGATTCCTGACAACGTGCAGCGGTATTACGTCAACAACGGCTTCAGCTCGCGCTACTTTGAGATCACCGGTGAGTTTGCGATGATCAATTGTCCAAAGTTTGGACTAGTCCAAATTACAAAAAGCTATGGCCAATCTAGACTGTACTTTGATGCGAAGATTCATAGTGAAATTGTGCAGTGACTTATCTATGACTTTATACATTTCTGCCCACAATACAAACAATCTTGATCTTTTACTACAGCTGTCACTACTTACCATAGTGGCCAAAGGAGTTTACTTTGGCCAAACTACAAACAACCGTAATCCCAAGGATCAGGTCTCATCGGCCCCTTCATCGTCTACATCCTCTATCTCATCCTGCGTCGCGTCTCCGAGAAGACGCGCACGAATCAGGTGAATTCCAGTGCGGATACTGCAGGCGTTCGAACAGGAGTAAATAAAACATTTCTACTCGTCTAAAATAATCCGAAGCTTTCAACGTCATTTTTGTGCGCTAAAATTTTTCCTTGCTTAGATAAGTAGACAATTGAAATACATCAAGTTAGGGGTATTGACTAATGTTTTGTCTCCTGCTGCTAAGAAAAATAAATCGCAACTCATCTTCAGACCTTCCGCAACTACCACAGCAAGGACGACAGCGGCGACCTCGACGGCGATGCCGAGTGAGAGGAGGAGGAGACCCTTCCTATCCCTCTTTCTCATCCAATCGATTCATCTTATTCCGGCACACTTCCCCGATAAAGATTCAGGCACTTATTCAGCTCCTTCTGTGATCTACATTTACCCCTTCGTACTAATTACAGCGGTGCTCGGAGTCAGGATACCAACATGGCCTACGGATAGAGGGAAATGTCATATTTTGAACAATAAGCAAAATTTACCATGTCGTCGTGCTGCGTCTTCTCCACCACCATCACCATGTTCATGCGCAGAAACTCCTGAAATCAGGTCAATTAATATCATTATTTAGTTTAATTTCTCTAAAAATTTCCGGCCTCACGATCCACGTTATTCCCCCAGCATGATAATTTTAATGCAGTCCACCGACCTCGACGATGAACGAGTTGTGGATGACCTTGGGCATGGTGTACTTGTGCCACGTGACGAGCGAGCACTCAAAGTCGTGCTTGACGAAGAAGCGCACCATCTGCAGCAGGTAAATGGCATCCTGAAATGTGGAATCGATTAATTTTGGAACCAGGAGGATTGCAAAACGAAATGCATCACAACTAAAGTCATTATAATGTACAATAATTAGAACTGCACCTAAATTAGTTAGATTTTAAAGCTTTATAGAGGACAAGCCTCCAGAAATTGTGGGTTTTTGTTGAATACAATGGGGATTACGCAATCAAATCTACTTCAATTCGCTTAACAATTCTCATCATGAACTGCCTAATCACAGCGCCTCTAAATGTCATCGTTGCAAGAACACGTGGATAAATTAGCCTGCCTGTTTTTCACAAAAAAACTCCCATGAAAGTCACAGAAACCATTTTAATTCGCTGAGAACCTGTACCCCTACCAGACGTAGTCCGGTTTACAGGCATATGTCCTATGACCGAACTCACCACTTTCTTATAGTCGTCCCGTGCCTGCAGTCCGGAGTTGGCAGTGGGGTTGGAGGCGCCGTGCATCAGATTGGCAACGTCGATCACAACGAGGCGGGGCACATCCTGACATGAGAGCAATGTTTATAGGAGAAATATCAGATTTCGGAACAAATATCATAAATTGCCTAACAAGGGAAGCGTACGCATTTACCCCAACGACATGGAGTCGCATATGGGGCGCTGGACTACTCAGGAGGGCAAAACACCAAATCCGTTGAAATTCCTCTCGGAACGGCCAATACGGTAGATCACCATGCTAGTGATTGGTGAAAAATCGATATTTTCACTTTGGTTCGACACGGGTCAAATCATGGGGCGCTGTGATGGGCGTCTCTCACTGATCAAAATGATATCTTATCGGTCTCCCAGAACGGTTCCCAGGCGAAGTTACAGCTCGAAATGTGAAGAACCCGGAATATGTGTGTTTCTGGAGCTTCCCAACTCGCAGGTTATGCATGATAGGAGTACAAATTTTGCATTATATTTACGAGGACGAGTACATCTCTCAATTCCAATGTTGAAATCCGGGGTTGGAAGTGATGAATTTTTTTC
>JACMIG010001461.1:3656-16386 GCA_014805385.1 Levipalatum texanum
GGCGGGGAACGCCTGGTGGTTTAGACTACAAACTACAAACGTGACGCGCGCAGTCACGCAGCCACAGACAAACATGCTCTTTATATAGTAGTAGATTATATAAAAAAAAGGGAGGGCTGAAAAAGGGGTAAGGGTCGGAAGTGGTGGAAAATGGATTGGTGTCCCAACCGAAGAACGCGGTTGGTACACCAACCGGTGACTTTACATATAGCGGCGTATCTGACCAGGGGAGAATTTATTTTTTGTGTGCTGGTTCCTTGGGGGGGTCCAAAGTACGAAAAGGGGTACGGTAGGTGTCGGAACAATTTTCCCTTCGAGACCCGATTCGAATTTGAATTGGTCATAACTTTGTTCAGTGACGGTTTTGAGAGGAAATAAGCACGTTTTATGTCCTATACACTTTCTCGCGAAAACGCCATTTTAATGGAGTTCTAGAACATTCGAAATTTCAATGGTTTTTTTTAAATCGTCAGCATTTTTGGCGCACCCAAATTTTGGCTTATTATCGAGAAGGGTCCATGAGTCAGTCAACGAACGTGTTTCTAAAAAATTAAACATGCCGACCAAATTCCAAAAACGTCTGTGTTCACACATGTTGATGCTGAGGGTCTTTCGATCCCCGCAGGGTGCAACCTTTTTTCTTTTTGTTTCTGATCGTTCCTTGCAACTCGGGGAACAAAAATAGTGCTTAGAGAGAGAAATGCAAAAAATTACACCCGGCGGGGATCGAACCCCCGGCCCTCAGCATCAACATGTGTCAACACAGAGACGTTTTTCGAATTTGGTCGGCAGGTTTAATTTTTTTTAAACTCGTGCATTGACCCTTCTCGATAATAATCCAAAATTTGGGTGCGCCAAAAAATACTGAGGATTTTTCGAAAATCATTGAAATTTCGAATGTTCTAGAACTCGATTAACTGGCGTTTTCGCGAAATGTTTATAGGACATAAAACGTGCGCCTCATGCTCCCGAGCACATTGGTATACTTATTTCTGCTCAAATCCGCCACTGCACAAAGTTAAGACCAATTCAAATTCGAATTGGGTCTCGAAGGGAAAAATTTTTCGAGACCTACCGTACACCTTTTCGTACTTTTGACCCCCCAAGGAGCCAGCACACAAAATTTGAGCAGATTCTGAGATGGGCTGTTCCGTGGCTATATGAGCGGTGGTCGATCCGTAGAAATTTTCTGTTCTAACATATCCAGACAACATAAAAAAATTAACATGTAAATATCGATTTAGAAAAGTCCCCCAATGGTGAATTCCGGGTTGGAGTATAAATTTTGGTCTTTCCAACTCTCTACTTTCGAACCTTACGTTGTTTTTCGGCCCTCTCTTATATTAATAATCTACCAATGTTACCTGCGGTGTCGACATGCCATTTATTCAGCAGTAGTTGAACAATCTCGCATCGCTGCTGTCTTTCCGGAAGCACGCATAGAATATCTGTAAATTAAAAATAGTATTTATATTAGTTACATGCCCACATAAGGAAAGATGCTGAAATACTTCTGATGCTTGAAGGCAAGGAAGACAATCCCACATTACGGATAAATAGTAAGATTTTCACCAACCTAGTCGCCTTGTTTTTCCCACGATCAGTTAGTTCCAAGCGGGTCTGTTTCCGTACGGGATCCCGTTCCTAAGCGATCTCCAACATCCCAACCTTTTCCGCGGACCGGTCCACGCATGCACAATTTCCGGAATTGGTATATCACACCTCGCACACAGGTTCTCCGAGACAATTTTGAAAGATGTGTTTCGAATTTCTTGATAGATTAGCGAATTCGCCAATCGTTTGTGTACATTCAGTGTATAGAAAACTTGTTTTGAAAAATAGTGGACCCCCACATCCTTCATGAAGTCAATTCGTTTGGAGAATCGTCTTTCGTCAACACTCCTGTTCTCCTCGTTCATTGTCGTGGTTCCACCGAATCTTGACAATTTCCAAATTTATCCTACATGCTACTAATTCACACCTGTTTAGTCAAATAATGGGACGAAAACGAAGCCGTTCGCGTGATCGGGACCGCGACCGAGGAAGAAGCAGGTCGGATAAAAAGGACCGGAAGAGAGCAGGATCTCGCACTCGGGATCGGGAAAAGGATCGCAGTCACCGAAGCAGATCCAGGGTGCATATTCGCGTATTACTTGGGCTGCAGATTTCAATATTTACAATACCTCTGACAACATGTACAATTTAAGGATCGTCGCGACCGGTCCGGTTCACGTGAACGAGATAGAAAACGAGCAAAAACTGACTCTGATAAACGCGATGCTACAATCGCAAAGGAAGAAAGTAAGGTAGGTATCTTTGCCGAGTGCTGTGTGTTATGCTTATAATGGTAAAATGTTGGAGGTGGTGCCTGAGATCAAAGCTGAACCTGTTGCTGTTGTTCAACAAGTGGAAGAAGAAGAGCACGACCCACTCAGAGATCTTCTGGGCACCGATGACAAGGTCGGATTATACCAAGTAATGTAAAGGTTGTCTCGACGTTTTCGAATTATATTCTCATTGTCGAATTTGCGTGACATAACTCAAATATTGGGTAGAAAAAGGCGTAAATACTTGTATGGATATGGTTTTCGCATTCGTTTATTATCTGCTTGATTTCAGGAAGAAGCAGGCAAGGAGCTTGAAAAACAAATGGAGGAGCGCAGGAAAAAGGTGCGTTCAGACTGTCAGGGACTATACGGGGCATAGAAGGAAAAGAGGTTGTCTTGACGAGCTGCTGATTCTGCAAAGCTTGCATTGACACACAACTATCTCGGGCATCCCGGCACTCAGGCATCTTGACTTTATATTTTACCAGCCATATTTTACCACCTGGTCATTCTTCAAATGTGTTCATATACATGGTTTCCCATCAACCTATCATTGATGTATTTACAGGTGGAAGAGTGGCGGAAACGGCAGAAGGCTAAGCAGGGTGCCGATGCAGAGCCTGTAGTGGAAGTGAAGAAAGAGGAACCGACTGATAAAAAGGTATTCAAAATGACGGGAAGGTGGTGAATAAGCAATGCAGGGATGGTCACTGGAAGATGATGACGAGGAAGATGAAGAGAAGAAGGAAGAGGACACCAAGAAGGAAGAAAATGACATTAAAGCAGTTAAAGTCGAAGAAGTGCCCGTGTCAGCTGAACCCGATCCCCTGGATGCGTTCATGTCCGACATTAGAAAGGAAGTGGCACCCAAGAAGCAGGTAAATGCATTAAACTGATATACAAAGAGACTGGATTTCAGGGAGGTGTGAGAGTGGTCACTGTGTCGAAGACTTCGGATAGGATGAAGGGAGAAGTTGTTGAGGAAGAGGACTTTCGAGAAATGTTTGTCGATGATTTCGATCTCGAGAAGGCATGTTATCCGACATTTTTATATTGTTGTAATATTCATTCAGGCGGCACAGTCGCTATTGGCAAAGAATCGATTGCTAAATGCAACAGATCACTCTAAGGTCTATTATCGTCCGTTCCGGAAAGCATTTTATAAAGAGGTTAGACATCATTTCTTTTCTGTCACTAGCCGAAAATTTGGGTAAAAAAACAAATATTGAAGGAGTGTGATATGATTGCAGGTAAGTGATATCGCAAGAATGACAAAGAAAGAAGTTGAAGAACTGCGATTCGAATGGGAGCAAATCAAGGTATCAAATTTTCACATTATGTCCTATTCCATTCGTCCACAGGTGAAAGGGAAGGATGTTCCGAAACCGATCAAGACGTGGGCTCAAACGGGAATGGAGTGGAAGGTTCTGAACACGCTGAAAAAGTGAGTGTGTTCCTAATTTCTAGCTATTTATATTTGTTGGAATAATTTATAATTGCCACTTTCGTGGGTTCGTTTCGACGGAACCGACGGTAGCTCTTTAATGATTGCTGGAAATGAAAAGCTCTGTAACTGTTTTTTAGTTCGCATTTTAGATACAATTATTCTTCGCCTACCCCGATCCAAGCACAGGCCATTCCGTGTATTATGAGTGGAAGGGATGTCATCGGCATCGCTAAGGTAGTCCGCCTTCAACAACGATGAAAATAAACATCTTGAGACTGGATCGGGGAAAACGCTCGCCTTCCTCCTCCCTATCATCCGACACATTCGCGACCAGGACGACCTTGACGAAATGGACGGCCCTATTGGTAGGGATAAATAGTCGTCTTTTCTATTGTTATCCCCGTCCCATATACACGCGTAATACATCAAAAACTGCATTAGACCAGTAATATTTATTATCATCTTAAAAAATACTTCTGCAGCCGTCGTCCTCTCCCCCACCCGTGAGTTGGCCATGCAGACCTGGAAAGAAGCTAACAAATTTGCCAAGGTGCGTACAGCTTCTAGGTTGATATTTTTTATTTTACTTCTTCGATTAATCACAGACCCAAGTATCTGGAGATAATGTGTTAAATTTCAGCAATACGATCTTAGGGTCGTTTGCGTGTACGGAGGAGTCGGTATTTCAGAGCAGATTGCTGACTTGAAAAGGTTGGCTATAAGACCTTTCCTAGAGGTTCCGTTCACGCCCCGAGAAATGATGTAATTCAATTCGTGGGATCTATTATTCTTCTCGTTTCTTCTTTTGGCTGTGGCTGGGGGACATGAAGGGTTTTGAGTGCAGTTTTCGGTGTAAACAAATAATTTATTTTGTATGAAAAAATTTTTAGTTTGAAAAAGAATTAAATGTAGATCACCCTTAAAATATGATTTTCAGAGGAGCCGAGATTGTGGTGTGTACTCCAGGAAGAATGATCGATATGCTGGCAGCCAACAACGGTAGCCCCCCTCCCTTTTTCTCTATTACGATGAATGCTTGCAGGAAAGGTGACGAACCTTCGCCGCTGTACGTACCTTGTTCTGGACGAAGCTGATCGAATGTTCGACATGGGATTCGAGCCCCAGGTATGGGAGGAGACAAGGGCTTCCCTCAAGGCCAAGTGTGCAGGTCATGAAAATCGTGAACAACATTCGACCGGATCGACAGACTGTCCTCTTCTCTGCCACCTTCCCTCGCCAGATGGAAGAACTGGCAGTCAGCATTCTGGACAACCCCATCGAGATCGAGGTTGGGCATTCAAATTCAATTACGAGAAAATCGAGCGGGAAATGCTTGACGATTAATCGTTGAGGTAGGAGGAAAGTCAGTGGTGTGCGATGACGTTCTCCAACACGCCCTCATCATCGATGAGCACCAGAAGTTCCTGAAACTTCTCGAACTTCTCGGTCGATTCTGCGAGGCAGGGCAGTGTATTGTATTCGTGGACAAACAGGAGAAGGTGAATTGGGATGGGACATGGAGTCTATGCAATTGAATAGGCAGACGAGACGGTTGCGCAGCTCATGAGGACGGGCTACGGATGCGCCCCCCTCCACGGAGGCATTGACCAGTTCGACAGAGACTCCACCATCAATGACTTCAAGAATGGAATCAATAAGATCCTGGTAAGGACGAATGGGGAGGGAGGTGAAGGGGAAGAGGCAGGTGGGGAGGGAGGTGAAGGGGAAGAGGCAGGTGGGGAGTGAGGTGAAGGGGAAGAGGCAGGTGGCGACGTCTGTGGCTGCACGAGGACTCGATGTGAGTGGACTCATTCTTGTGGTCAACTACGACTGCCCCAACCACTACGAGGACTACGTCCATCGAGTGGGAAGGACGGGAAGGGCCGGCAACAAGGGATACGCATTCACATTCATTCTGCCAGAACGTTCGTTCTCAATCCTCCTCCTTCGAAACCTCAATTTCAGACCAGGAGAAAATGGCCGGAGAAATTTGCAAGGCGTTTGAAACAGCTGGTGAGTTGGGGTAGGATTAGAGTGCCTATTTCTATCGGATTCCAGTATGGATAACTAAAATGCCACCTGTGTTAGATGTAGCATTTATGATCAGGGCAAACGCCGCCAGAAGAACTCAAGGAAATGTTCGATAAATTCAAGGCGGAAATGGAAGCGTCGGGAAAGAAAGTGCGGCTCGGAAACAGAGGGTCAGTTATTTATCTGCTGCCCTTTCGATGTTCCTTTTTATTGGATGTATTGCAGCTTCGAGGGATCAGGGTACAAATACGACGACAACGAGGCCGACGCCGCCGCCAGCCAGAAGAAGATGACGCTCATGCTCAAGGGAGTCGAGCAAGGGGTAAGTCGACCATTCTCATATTGCGGTGGTGCACAAGGTGGTCCTGGGTGGGGAACGGTCCTCATATCTTTCTTTCATTCTATGTGTCTATCGATATAAAGATGTGTGTATAATTCAGGAAGATGACGACGACGAACTTGACGAGCAGCTGAATTCGCTGATGAAGAGCAAGGTACACACATTGCCATAGTACCGTTAATTGTTTTCGAATGGTTTCAGACACGAGTGATCGACACTGCTACGGCAGGAGTAACAGATGACGTCAAGATCAGCAAGGCCGTTGAATCGAAAATGGAAGATGTTCGTTTTTTGGTCTATTATCAAATTGTCCGCAAGAAAGAGTAGCGAGTAGGATGGAGCAAATTTACTGTTGAAGCTTCTCACTTCGGAAATCAACAAAGGCACACGTTCAGGTTCGAAATCGTGCGCAGCAGTTGATGGCTGGCAAATTGAGCCAAGCTGCGCCCGACAAAAAGAGCAACGTTGCCCTTGCAACGGAGGCAATTCTGAAGGGACAAGAGCCGGTGGCTCTCACTCTGACGGCCGCCGATATGGCTAGGGCCAAGGCAGCTGCTATCGGGGAGAAACTTACCCACATGGGAGGGGAGATACCCATCGAGGTATGTCTACTTCTTCTCATTATCAACTCCACGATCTCGCTCAGGTGGCAATGGCTGCCGAGGAGATGCAGTACTTTGAGGAAGAACTTGATATCAACGATTTCCCTCAGCAAGTTCGATACAGGATCTGCAGCAGGGTACGTATAATTTTTGTAAAAAAATAAATGGAGAACATTAAAAAGGTGCCGAATTGCAGGAAGTCGTTTCACAGATTTGTGATTACGCCGAAGTGGGAATGTCGATCAAAGGAACTCATTATCCTCCTGGGAAGGAACCGAAGGAAGGGGACAGGCGACTGACGATTCTACTAGAGTCGCGGTCAGAGAGAATGTTGAGACGGGCAAAAGACGAGATACTCCGGATTATGAAGGAAACTATCAGGCAACTGGTATGATTTTTCCCTTGTACATTCGTAATCTTCTATTTCAGACCCAGCAGAATAACCGTGGAGGCCCCGTTGGACGATATCGTGTCCCGTAACCGCAATATTGTAAAGCTGATAGTTTTTTTACATTATAAATGATAGTGTGTACTCAACAATATTTAAAAATCGGCTTTATTTGTAAGATACGTTTCAAATTGCGCTACTTGTGGAGGTGGAGAAGGCGGGCGATATCCAACATAAATCGGTCATCAAAGGCTCTCCCCACTAGTTGGACTCCAATGGGAAGGCCCCCCTCTCCCTCCCCGAAAGGAACAGAAACAGCTGGGAGGCCTGCCAAGTTGACACACTGCGTGTAGAAGTCGTCGGCATCCTCTCGGTGGAAACGACCGTGCTGGAGGTGAGAGAAGAGAGGAGCCGATCCAGTCGCTGTTGGAGTCAGTAAGCAGTCCGCCTGGGAAACTGAATAATGGACGCTGTGGGTAGCTGGACCTGCAGTAGCACGGCCGACAATTCATCGCTGATCAATCTCCGCATCTTCTGTGCTTGTTCGTAGAGACCACCGCGATTCCTGCATATTACATTCTTTGACAGTCCGATTGACACTCGAGCATCGAGACATCAGCAAGATATCAGGCACGCACGGTCAGGCGTCCGGTGGTGTGCTTTCAGTTTATCAATTTTGAAACTGAGTCCGTTTTTACAGCGTATACTCGTTCGAGATTGTGCACAAATGGATGTGTGTAGATTTCTCACCGATTAATCGAACGAAACCCTAAAAACTGGACAAGAACTTAAAATACGCTGAAAAAGACGATTTAATTTTCCATGGTGTTCCAAATATACTGTAGCCCAACCGGACAGAGCCTTCCCGGATGACCGTGCGTGATCAGAAATTCTTACACATTCTTTGTAAAGTAGTTGCCGGCCAGAATCCGTCGTCTGACCACCTGCAGTGGTCGGTTTCAACACATCTATTACTAGCATTGGCAGACGTGCGTAAGAGGCCCGTGGTGCGTAATTATGAGTCACTGTCTATTTCTTTCCTATGAACTGCACTAACCTTTCCGAAGTGTTCACTACGGGAAGCGGCGAGGAGGGAAAACGTGGAGGAGGCGCAGTCCTCGGCCCTTCCTCCCACTGAGATGCCATCGTATCTAGACATATGGTTATCTCGTGGGTATGCTCTAACCTGGCCATATTGGATGCCACTTCTGCAGCTGCGAGAACTTGATAGCAAATGAGCGAGTAGAGGGAAGACGGTAGAGACACCTAAAATACCGTCGTTAAAACCACCATTCATAATTGCCATCGATATTCTCGCTCCGTGATCTTCGAGAACATTCGCCGCCCTGTTCCACACTCTCCACGCATCCTCACTCAGATCTTCGTTATGATATTCCTTCAATAATAGAAATGAATATACATGGTGATGAATGCCATCGCTCTTTAGACGAAGAAAAGGAATATAGATAAAGGAGTTATCAAGTCACCTTCGGAATTGCCACTGTGATTCCTTCGAGTGAGTGAGCCCTTCTGCTCGGAGGAAGGTCCAAAGAGGTAGCGTCTTTTTCATCCACTCCAGCTATCACATCTTAAGGTTAGCACGTCGCATCGGAGATGGGCAAAACAGCACCAAGGGCATTGAGGCAATCTTCCGCTGTACGCGCCATCACGGAAGGAGCATCCAACGTGTTGACCAATGGAATCAGGCCGAACCTTACAAAGTACTATCGTATCAGAACCCACGTGGTAATTTCACATGACGTCAAGATCTAGATCAGAGTTGGTGCCGAACCTGGAGCAGACTCCGTAAGTAGGCTTGAGGCCGAAAATGCCATTGAATGCAGCGGGATTGCGGGAGGAGCCTCCAGTATCCGAACCAAGGGCACTGGAGAGAAATGAGCGACGTACTAGGGCGAATGACTTACACATCTGCTATTCCAAGATGAACGGCCACTGCAGATCCGCCCGAAGAACCGCCTGGAATCCGCCAGTCTGTCGCCAGATTGCTCTCCTGTACGGTTCATGGAATACTGGAAAGGCGATTACACCAACCTCTGAGAAACCGCTTTTAACGGGCCCGAAGAATCCGCGGGCAGACGAAGTACCCATACAGAACTCGTCGAGATTCGCCTTCCCGATGATGCAGCCTCCTTCAATGTCTCCGTCACTCATGACTTTTTCAGGTTATATCTAACAAGCATTTGTTGATTAATATTGTATCTGCTTACAGGTACCTCTGCTGACGAGCTTGCGCAAAACTGTTGCAGAATAAGGTGAAATCATTGTCTCCAATGATTTTGATCCGCATGTTAGAGGAACTCTTTCGACGCTGTAATGCTCTCATGCACTTATTGACTAAAGAATGTGTACGCTTACGCGAAACAGTCCTTCACCACAATGGGGAAAGGCGTGAGTCCATTTCTCAGTGCTTGCGAAGCTTGTTCCCTTGCCAAGTCAAATGTTTCCGTGATCAGAGCGTTGTTTGCTCTAGAGCCAATGGCTATAGAAATGGCCTTTTCAATCTTGTGCATCGAGCTCTGAAATGAGTAATGATCATGCACTTCAGCAGGGATTTTTAATGCATTAATACAAAAAAGCTGTCAATGAACAGACATTCCGCAGATCAGAATATCAACGTTGGCATTCTGCCAAATTTCAAATAATTCCCTGAATCAGGTAGTAGGGTCTCTGCATGTCTGCGTCTCTCTTGATTCACTTTCTCTACTGACTTCCCACGTTGCAGGTTCACCGAGAGCTTCAGAAGATAGGGATGTTTATATCAATTGATTTTCTTGTATTAAATATTTATTTCTACCGCTAAGATGGTAAACTGCGGCCATCTTTATTCTTGGAAAGATGTACCTGGTGCGAATTCCTGTCGTGCACTCACAAACCCGCTACTTGTTACCAGTCAGATTGTTTTCTCTTTAAAGCATAATTTCCTCTGTGATTTCAGATGCGGTTGTGGGTAGCGGCGTTGCTGCTGGTGATAGTGGCGGCCGATGAGCACGACCACATATACGAAGTGGACGAAGAAGTCGTTCTATGGATGAACACGGTTGGTTCTTTCCTACTCATTCTGGCTATCGGATGTTCGCTGAATGCACTTTTCTGCACACATGTTAAGAAAGCGATGCCCAAAGAAGTAAAACATGTGTAGAATAAAAACGTCGATTATAATACACAACTCCTGCCGTTGGAGAATAAATCTTCCGAACGTGGTTCAAGTCGATCCTGTTGCAGGTCGGCCCATACAGCAATCAACAAGAGCGATACACCTACTTCTCGCTCCCATTCTGCAAGGGAAATAAGGTCTGAATCAAGTCCTGAATATTGCACAATTTAAATGGCCGCATAAGAGTAGTATTATTAATGGTGTAATAGACGAACTGATTTTTAGAGGAGCATATGTTCAGAGCGGCATCGACCACTACCACGAAACGATGGGAGAGGCTTTGCTCGGAGTCGAACTCGATTTCTCAGGACTTGACATCAAGTTTAGAAGTAAGCGTCTCTGTTCTACAATCTATATGGGCCAATATTGTTGCGGAATTTACTCCGGTGTCAATGACCTTCTAAAAAAAATCGAAATGCAAGCAAAAGTATCCCCAAAAAACGTCGACAATTGACTGACCAGACGCACAGTCATTATAAAAACTGATTTTCTAATTGTGAAAAAAAAATTATCTAAACTTTGCAGCAAATGTTCCGCGCACAGAGTACTGCCCGATGACACTTACGGAAGCAGGCTATAAAACACTGGCGTACGCTGTTGCCAACCAGTACTCGTACCAAATGTACCTCGATGACATGCCCATATGGGGAATGATCGGAGAGGTGAGTTGATCTTCTTCGTCACGTAAGCATCTACTTTGAGGTGGATGATTCCGGAGCGACTCCCGTGTACAAGTTGTTCACTCACAAGCGACTGGACATCGGATACAATGGCAAGCAGGTGTGGTATATGCGAGTATCGAAGGCTACGAGTGGGCTCAGGTTGTCGATGTAAACTTGACTTCTGATGGACGTGCAGAACTTAGACCGGGAGCTCAGCTAAAACTCTCATACCAGGTACCTGATTGTGAACAACTTTTGTTGTATGCTTCAATCGTTTTTTCAGGTTAATTGGAAGTCTTCTCCTATTATATTCCACGATCGGTTCGACAAATATCTCGATGCGAGCTTCTTCCAGCACAGGGTCGGCATTTTCATACTTATTTCTTTATATGTAAAGTATTTCAGATCCATTGGTTCTCCATATTCAACTCCTTCATGATGGTCGTCTTCCTCGTTGGCCTTGTGTGGATGATTCTCGTGCGAACACTGAGGAAGGACTACGCACGGTATCAGAAGGAGGAGAATGTTGAAGAGGTTTGCAGGGAGAGACGATGATGGAGGGAATGGAAATGATTGTAGGACGGAGATCTCGGAGACGAGTATGGATGGAAGCAGGTGCACGGCGACGTATTCAGGTCACTATTTTCTCCATCTATCAATACATGAGATCCGCAAGATTTATGATCGCGCATTAGAGGCCAAGCTTTTAGTGAGATATCCCTGTTGTAACTTCTTGATGATGGAATCATCAACATATGGGAGTTTCCACATTTGTTGAGTGTGATCCTAAGTTCGCGTTAGCGCTGACACGAGGAGAAGCTTAATGACATTGGACAATATGCATCATGATGCGTCAGGCCGCCTTCCATGCCTATGCTCTTCTCTTCCCTTATCGGCACTGGATACCACGTCTTCGTCGTAACTCTCATCACCACTCTCCTCGCCATCGTTGGCGAATTCTACACCGAGTGAGTTCAACATTTCCCCTCGACGCAGTATTTACAGTGCCGCAGGCTTTTTATGTGCACGCGGGATCCTCAGGCGTCCTCAGGACGCCTGACAATGAGACAAGCTGAGTCGTGTTTTGGTTTTTAAAATGACCATCCTGGACCGTTTCCTCAAATTAGTATTTCCGCAAACACTAATTTGCAAAAGCGGTTCTTTATGGTGAATTTAAAAAAAACTAAAACACGATGTTTTAAGGGGTTTCTATGCTCCATCATTAGATGCAAACCTTAGCTGGGTTCACAAGGTGTCGAATGAGCACAAGACATCGACCTTTCAGAGCTAATAAGGTGTTATAATTTCGCTCACATTGTCTCAGGCGTCCTGAAGACGCCTGAGGATCCTGAGTGCACATAAAAAGCCTACGGTACTGTATACTCCACTGATATAATCCAATTGTCATCAGTGACTATATTTGACTCTGCAGACGTGGCTCTCTCCTATCGGCGGCAATTTTCGTGTACGCCTCTTCGTCTCCGGTCAATGGCTTCGCTGGGGGCTCCATGTACGCCCGTTTCGGCGGTCAGCAGTGGATTAAGCAGGTAAATTTTAAGACAGAAATTCCAAATCGTTCAAATATCGTGTGAACAGGGGGTCGACGGCTGGGGCCGAAATATTTATGGTAGACACCTTGGGTGACCCCAAGCACCGTGGGGGGTACGGTAGGTCTCGAACAGGCTTTCGCTTCGAGACCAAAAATAAAGTTCAACCAATCTTTGGTTGCTCGTATTTAATTTTAACTGCGGTTTTTCG
>JACMIG010001462.1:0-11541 GCA_014805385.1 Levipalatum texanum
CGAACGGAATTTTTGAGGAAAAAGGGGGGAACCAGAAATGGAAGTTGCGGAAGGCCATATTGAAGCCAAATCAGGCCCGCGCTTCGCGCGGCCCCCGATAGCAGTCAATGCCTCCTCCCAGAGATCCTCATCCGCTTCCACGAGGTCAGGACGGCGCTGGCCCCGTACAAGTTCGACGTCGCCTTCAGCGAACAACTCGACACTTGTGGAATTGGAATCATCCGGTGAGGAGGCGTTAGAATTATCACGGAAAATTCCTGACTACAGACTTCTCGGAATCGAGAACCACCTCTGGATCTCGACGACGGCCCTGATGGAGGCCAACAGTTACAGGCTCGGTGAGGGGGAAGGGGGAGGAGGTGGAGGGAGGAGTCCTTCAGGAGTGCCCCAGCCCTCCTCCTATGTCCCCACCATCGAGGAGAACGACAACAGCGACGTCCTTTCATTCTGGCAGAGGGCACACAATCTGTCAGTGGAGGGAGGGATGGGAGGGGGAGAGGAGAGGAGCGGAGGGGAGGGAGAAGGGATGAATTCCTTCTAGATACATGTACATCGTCGCCATCGCCATCCACACCTACGGGGCCGAGGGCTCACAGACTGTAAGTTCAAGATATGAAATGAATTCGGATGAGATAAATGTAGTAGTGAGTATTTAGCCCGCCCACTCCAGGTGCGGGAATACAGTCCTTGTGTTTATCCCATCTGGAGGATCTCTTCAGACGATAAGAATTATGTTTAGTTGTTCCGTGAGTTCGCTGGTCCTTCGTTCCCCCACGTGGGAGAGATCGCCGCCAATTCTTCGCTGTGCTTCGTTAATTCTGACGAGCAATTCGACCTTCCCCGTCCCTCGATCTGGAAGAATATCTTCATCGGGGGACTCGGCATTCACGAACCACGACCACTCGCTAAGGTATGGACAATAAAAAGAATATAAAGAATCCCCTCAGGACGTGGCATCTATCATGGAGAAGGGAGAGAAGGGAGTCATCCTCATGTCCTTCGGCACCATCGCCCCCTTCGACGCCCTCCCCAAGAAGACGCAGATGGATGTAGGGAACCCTTCAGACAACAACATGCTTTCCCTCCAGATCATCTCGGTCTTCCGTCGTTTCTCCTCTTTCCACTTCATTCTCAAAGTGACGGCGGAGGATTCGACGACGGCCGCCCTCGTGAAGGACCTCTCCAATGTCGACCTACTGAAGTGGCTGCCCCAAAGTGACATGCTGGGTGCGTGGCCTCTCCCCTCCCACCATCATCCCCTCCCAGGTCATCCCCGTCTCCGTCTGTTCATCATGCACGGAGGCCTCAATGGACTCATGGAGGCAGCCTATCGGTCAGTCCCCTTCTCCCCTCCCTCTCCACCTCCTACAGGGGCGTCCCCCTCGTCGTCATTCCTTTCTTCGCAGACCAGTTCAGGAACGGACGCCTCGTCGAGAAGAGAGGAATGGGAAAGGCAGGGGACTCCGTCTGGAGGGGGACAACGAGGCTTTTTCAGTACATCCTCAAAGCAGACCTCAGTGCGGAGACTCTCGGGAGTGCCATGGAGGATGTCCTCACTCATCCCAGTTACAAGGAGTCGGCCATGAGAGTGTCGACGTTGCTGAGGACGAGGCCCTTCTCGCCCGAGGAGAGACTGGTCAAGTTCGAGAGAATATCTCCATTCACTGACTACTCCTTCCCCCTTGAGATGGACGGAGTTCGCCATGGCCAACGGAGTTCTCTCCCACCTCAACGTGGAGGGATCCCGTCTCAATTCCATCGTCTACTTCAACATCGACGTCATCGTCGTCGTCTTCGCCCTCGTTTCCTTTGTTCTCTTCCTCCTCCTCAAGGGAATTTGTGTCGTCAAACGATGCATTTTCGGATCGACCACGCCGAAGAAACTCAAGAAGAATTAGGTATCGAATTCGTGATCATTCCGGTGCTTCCCTGCGGGTTTTACAGAATACATTTTAATAAAGAGCATTGAAGTTTCAAAAACAGCTGTGGAGTGAACGGGTTTGATGTGGAGGGAGTTTCAAACACTTCTGACGTTGCATTCGCAGAATCTCTCCTCATCTTTCGGTCCCTACGAAAAAGAGGCAGAGAGTGCAATCCGTTCAAAGGAACAGCTTCTTTTCCACAACAATCTTCCTATTATAGAATAGAGAGAATCAGTCTCGAAGTTTTCGGTTTCTTATCTCGAAGTAAAATGAGTTTCGAATGCCATGTGAGAATCACGGAAGTAGTATGGAGTTTTTTTTTACTTTGTAGGGTACTGCGTCCCTTTCCTTTCTAGTGATCATCGCATAGCCTCGTGGACTGGCGACATGTGGATACGTGTCTCTCCTCCAGTAACACCTTTTATTCCAATCAACCAGTCTGCACTCTCTCCTCTTCCCTTCTCTCTCGCCCTCTCAGTGATAGAAGGAAAGGAAGAGCATCCCGACGACGAGGCCTCATTAGAAACATCACACTTTTTATGCACTGGCTGGAAGCGACCAGGATAGAGAAGTATTCTGACTGGCCATGATTCCTCTTCTAATTAACTCTCGGTCATAAGATCCGGTCCGTTTCAGTGTTTACTGTAGTTGAAGATGAGACTCCGCCCCTGGTACGGGCTTGGGACAAACGTTATTATTCAAGTCCCCGTAGCATCTAACTCATGTTTTTAAGGTTGCGTCACATCCTTTTTATCATAAAAACACTCCTTTGACATGCGATGAATAGAAATTAGCTTCGTAAGCAGTTGATTGCTCGTCCGGAACAGTAAATTAGACGGTCTTGGACTTGTTTTCCTCCTCAATTTCCTGGTTCAACAGTGCACCGAAGCATCGAATCGACGCTTTTGCCATGGTTTAAAAGTTTCACACTCTTCGATCTCGCGGTTCGATTATGTCGAGATAATCCGTGACATGTTTAGGGACGAGGTTTGCACACTCTCCATCCACACAGACCCCCGCTGGTCTCCACTTGTTCTGTTCTCGGCCATGTACTGGGAGACGACGGTGGAGTTGGTGATGGGGATTCCCTCCCTCCTTCTCTCCTCCCTCCTCGTCGTCGTTGTCTTTCGTCTCCGTCGACAACTCGCAGTGTTCGCCTCCCTCATCCTCGTCCACACTGCCATCGTCAGTCTCTCCCTCCTCTCCCCTCACTCTCTTCCTCACAGAACGTCAGCAGCTACCTCAACATGATGGTCGCCAATCGACTGCGGTGGGAGCCCGCCTTCGGGGGGTACGTTTCATCTCCACCCCTCTCCCTTCCCGTCCACCCTTCATCTTCACCGCCCCCTCCTCCTCCTGTTCTTCCCCATCCTCATCTCAACCCTCCTTTCCATACATCCCTCCCATCCCCCTTCCAGCCTCTACGAATGGCTCATCGGCCCCGGCTCCTCCGTGCGCACCTTCGTCTTCTCCTACTACACAGCCAGTTGGGAGATGCACTACGCCATATCCTTCCTCATGGTACTCAATCGTTTCACCGCCATCGTCCTCCACCAACACCATCAAAAGGTGAGAGGAGAGAGGAGATCAGGGGGGAGTCCCTCCCTCCAGATCTGGCGCTTCCACTGGCTGCTCATCTTCCTTGCCGTTGGCCTCGTCGTCTTCGTGGAAGTCTTCAAGCTCAACACGACGTCGACATACATGGCCGTGCCCGCGGGGGATTTCATCGCGTACCGCCAGGTGCACCCCGTGTCGGTAGGGACTCGCTCTTGTTCCAGTCCCCTCTGCCCTCCCTTCCAGAGTGGTGCCAACGGGACGTTCCTGTTCATGGCCATTTTCTCCGCTGCCTACGGTATCCCCTCCATCGCCCTCATCATCTTCACCCTCCACAAAATCTTCCGATCCCCGAGCATCATCAAGGTGAAGAGGGGAAGGGAACCCATTGACTCTCCTTCAGAACAAAAGGGAAGTGGAGCGTAACATGCTCCTCATCTCCGTCATCAACGTCTTCATCATGGTAGTCAACATGGTGCACGCTGTGAGTGGAGGGGCCCTTCTCTTTCCCCTCACTCTTGTCCTAGGCTCTCTTCATCATCTGGGTCATGTGGGCACCATCGAACACGGCCCTCGGGACCTACATCGACAAGGGATTCCCCTTCGCCAACGATCTCTTCTGTCTCGGTTCTTCCCTTGTTCTCCCCTCCAACCCCTTCTCCGTTCAGCCCTCCCGTGGTACACACTCGGGATAAGAGGGACAGTGAGGAGGGAGGCCCTCACTCTCCTCGGCATCAGGAAGAAGGCGGTCAAGAGTCCCTCCATCTCCCCCTCCTCTCGTCATGTCCACCACACTGCCATCTGAGTGTCTCATTCCCCGATCAACTTATTGTTAGAAAATCGTCATCTTGAGGACACTCATTCCAAATTCAGGCAACCATTACATCTCCAATCTCTAGTTACCAAAAAACTGTCCCCACATTTTACCACTTCGCGCCCGTCAGGTTGTGTTTTTGATTGCACATTATTTATTCATTGGCAGGTCCAGCAAATACACAGGAAATGTTCGGGAGATCGTGAGTAACAGGGAAAAAGATTATCGCAAACTGAAGTAAATACATCATGCTGGTGGAAACGGAAGCAATATTATTATTACCAATCAATGCACTTGGTGCTATACATAATGGACAAAGGAAACAGGGAAGATGGAAGGTATTCCAATCTGTCCAATGCGACTTCATTCATGTCGTGCTTATACCGACTTCGTCAGAAATAAAAATAATTGTTAGCTTATGGAGTAAAGAAATGATCAAGGGGAAAGGAATACATGCTGCATAGGAGGTAAAAGGTACAGGGGGGAATTCAAATGTACATAGGGAAGAAAATATTAGTGGCCTGTAGTGGAATGGCCACGAGGCGCAATTAATTGCATGGTACACGGGAAGGGTGAGGAACGGGATTAATCATCACCAATCGTCGCCGTCTCTCGAGGAGGAGGGGAATCCATGATCTGCGCCAACGTTTTGACGAGTCCTTCGACGTCGTGGACCTGGCAAAGAAAGGGGGTTAATATAGCCAGATTAACGGATGCGTATAATTCCCACGTAACCGTTTCTCCCCTTGAAGCTGACCTCGCGGGCGCTCTCCTTCATCCACGATGGCAGTCCAGAGGCCACAGCTCCGAGGGCCAGATCACACAGCGACGGGGGGAGATGCACCGTTGCCTTCCATCTCAGCCATGAGACCAGTCCTTAACGAGGACAACCGTTGCAAACGAACCAGAATAATGCTCACCATCAGAATGTCTCCGAACGAGAATCCTGCCATCGAAGTGGACAACGAGTCCACCGAAGAGAGACACGGTGGAGGGGAGTGGAACCGGCAGCCAAATCAGGCGAGAGCTGTAAGTAGAATGCGTTTCAAATAAACAAGAATTCGCGAGAACTATACCGGTGAACGAGTACTTACTTATCCCGAATGTTGTCTTCGACTCGACAGATGAACAGCCTCTCGGGTGTTAGGGCGCACAGTAACTGAAAGGGGGTGAAACAAAGCAGTCACTGAAATTCGCACCAGATTACCGCTGACGACAAGCCTGGGACGATCCGCAATGGGCAAAGATTCGCCCTTTTGTAACGCTACGCTGCTCCAGAACCACTTGTTGTCAAATCTGCAAATAGTGACATACTCTGCCGGAATGACATCAAATTGTCTTACACGTTGGCAACCCTCGTGAGTTTGTCATCGACGGCCCAGAGTTGGCGGCCTTGACGAGTGGCGGCTGCGAAGCGAAAATGAGGCGTCGCTGCCACTCCCAACACGTCGAGGACTACAATCGAGGGGCATTCAAGTAGTCACGAGCAGGGCTCACAATTGAAGTGGGGAGCAGCTGCGATTTGCATGCTACTGTTGAAGAGGAGACTGTAGAGGCGCCCGTTGCAGGCTATCGTCAGCAGCGACGTCTCCGTCTCCTCGTCTTCCATCACATGAAGGTACTGTAATGAAACCATCAAAGATGACAGACTATGTTTTAGTTCACGAATTCCCCTATTGAATCCTCCATTTTCCGCATCAATTATCTATAATTTGATACCTCATCGGACATCTGATGCATAAATCCGCGGAGAATTTGGATGCTCTTGGAGAATACCGTCGTTTCTTGCCGAATTTCATCCGTTTCGAATAGCACGGCGAGTCTGGAATCAACGAAATTACGACATCTCCGGCATACCGAATTATGTACTCCATTATTATGTTGTGAAATTGAGTTATTAGCGGCCAACGGATGAAGACTATCTGGAACTAGGTGATAGGCGAGTACTGTGGATTGAACACATCCATAATTCAATTACCTGATAAATCGCTCGCTTTCAGGGCAGAAAAGATGCGCCTTCAGCCAATGAGTCTGAAGTGAAGGAATCAATTTTTAAAAAAATATTTCCGACCATTTTATCCTTCCGCACGACGTGCATGTCGACAAGAGTGCAGTAGAGATCGAATACATCGCATCGAGCGAGCGTGTGGCCTGCAGGTGACAATATTTATAAAGCGATAATGGTGTCGGAATAAATGTGAGGAAAATGTTAATATTCCCACCGGTAGTGATGTTGTGAGAGTAGAAGACGATCCCGTTATCCTCCGCCGCCAAAGAGTAGACATGACCATCCTGTTCAAAGTACCATTACACTACGTGCTTGCACAAATCTATTGTTTGCCGGATGACAGTCCATGAGATTTACCGTGATTGCTTACCCGTACGACGGCGATTGTAGGTGTTTGTGGAGGCGGCGTCCTTTCGTTTCCCAGCATTGCTAGCCTGAAAATGAACATGATTTCATTGACATAACACGTATTCAGTAGCAACTACACGGACTGTATGTACATTATGTCTGAACCAGCAGACTCGAGCAAATCTGTTAATCGATTCAAAGAGATCCAGAAGCCGTATCGCAGACCAATCGAAAGGAGCCACCCATAAATAGGTTGTCATGGAGCTCATCAGCAGTATGCCGGAATGAGTAGAGCAAAGAAGCGCGCGACATTACAAATGCGCCAGTGTTCTAAATAAATGAGCTGAAATACTCGCACTCCGCTGCGGGCACGGAATAGGTTGTAAAAGAGGATCGTCAAGAACGTGGCAATATAAAAACGAAGACCAATATTGGATTACTCGAAAACTAACTCTTAAAATTAATTTGACAAAATCACGCCGATCGACCGATCTTCGTTCTAGTTATTGGCAGGTTGCCAAAACTCATTTTGCGATCGGATGAAAATGATCTCCACCTGGAGATGCAGAAGTGCATCTCCGTTTTCTTTTGTTTATATTACCTCGACGATTCAAAAGTAGTGTTCACCCCTCGGTAAGGCTTCCCATCACAACGAATCAATTGGGAGGAGACTTCAGGCTCGCACCGATTCTCTTGCAGCTCCTTGCCTTAGAACAGTCAACTCCATGGGGGTCTTCGATGCAAGTCACCGTGTCCGCTGATCCAGCTTATCGTGGCCCCTTACTCGACTTCAAATTAACTTCAGAGACTCTCGTAGGGGATCTTCTGCTCTTGTCGTGTGGAACCTCTTCCGTCTCATTGCCCCTCCTGGAAGATGTTGGGGAAGAAGAAGAATAAGAGTATAGATGAGTCGTGCACTTATCCACTCCCTCTTCTTCTGCATGGGGGGAGGTGTAGAAGTGGGAGAGACTAATCATTCGGGATGGAATGAGACTATCCGAGGGAGAGAAACAAGGGGGAGGGCTCACTGCCTCGGATAACTCCATCCCCCTCCCAGTGCCATTCATTGTTCCCGAAATGAGGGAGTGGCGACTGGGCATCAGGAGGTGACTCTCTCACTCCGTTCAACAGTTCCTCTTCTCCTCAGGTCCTCTGTACTCGGAAGCAAGCGGAGACCCCGACTCTTTCCCTCTATAAGGGATCGACAGTATGCACTGCCCCTCCACGCACTGTTCGCAGGTGAGAGTCTCCCCTCCCCTTTCTCCTCCCTCTCCATCCCGCCCCTCCTCCCTATCTGCATCCTCCCGGGTGTCCGTGCAATAACTGACAGCTTCTGCGGGACTACACGAAATGAGGAGCTTCATCGTATGACGAGTCCTCCTCGGAAGTGTCCCTCCTCCTCTTCGCTTCCAACCTCGTCCTCATGGCCTGTTCCCCATGGTGGAATGATTCCCTTGTCTCCTTCCCGTCCTTTCTCTCGCGGGGCCATGGATAATGTATGGGAGTGGAGGAAACATTTCTATTCCTCTCCCCCACAGTTCCCTACCTCTATACATATGCTAAGACCCATACGTCTGTCGGTTCGTTTGTTCGTTTGTTCGTTCGTTCGTCCGCACTATACCTCAGCATAGGAAGGTCCTCAAGACTTCGGACCTTGACCAAAGGACTTCGGGTCCCGAGGCAAGGATTACCGTAACCGCGACCGTAAAATATCCCGTGACCGTGAAATAGAAAAATATAGAATTCCTACTCTACGGCTGTAGATCAAAAGTGTATCTACAGCAATTTACGGAATCGGTCCAAATCGGTCCAAATTTGGTGGGAAGATAACATACCATGCGAAAAACATGTTTCAACGTGCTTTGACACGTTTTGACCCCTAAAGGGGTGTCAAAAATACGTAAAAACATGATTTTTCCAAAAGTACTCAAAATGTTCCCAAACTTCACAGGAACATTTCTAGAGCTGTTTTTGACCCCTAAAGGGGTGTCTAAAATACGTAAAAACATGATTTTTCCAAAACTACTCAAAATGTTCGCAAATTTCACAAGAACATTTCTAAACATGTTTTTGACCCCGAAAAAGGTTCAAAACACGTAAAAGCATGATTTTCACAAAAGTACTCAAAATGTTCGCAAACTTCACAGGAACATTTCTAAAGCTGTTTTTGAGGTGTATTTTGACTATATTCTACTGCTTTAGTCCGAAGGGCGTGCGAGCGAAGCGAGCCGAGAACCTGTCATGGGCGCTACGCGCGATCGAGAATTTTTTTATTTTCGCTAACAATAAGGTCAGGGCCAGCGAGCGAAGCGAACTGGTCCTAACCTTAGCGAAAGGAAAATTCTCGATCGCGCATAGCGCCCATAACAGGTTTTCCATAAACTAGCTGAGGCATTGTCCACGGGCGCGAAGCGCCCGTGGATTTCGCTCCAATATATTGCGCAACCTATACAGAATCTAAGCTTACGGCGGGGCCTCTTTTTTCTCTCCACTATAATGTACGGCCATTTGCTGCATCTAGGTAAACGGCGTGGCAGCCTTTTTTCTCTTCTATATTACGTGTCCATAATTCAACTTTGATACTTGCAAACTTCTGAGCGTAGTATCTGGAGTGGAGATCTACTTTGATGTTAGAAATTTTTTCGGAGTAAGTGAAATTGATAGTGGCAAATTCGTGGAGCGTAGTTTCTGAAGCGTAGTTATTTTAAATTTTGTGGGCGGGATGCGCTTGTCCCTCACCAGGCAGTATTGTGTGACTGAACCTAGACCAACCCAATATTATGTGACGTCCCGATTGATGCACGCGAAGCGCCCGTATATTGTGGGCGCGAAGCGCCCATCCCGGTCTACTATAATGCGTGTGTACTGAGTGCGCGCGTGCCGCTAGGGGAGTCTGGGGGGGGGGGCGAAGCCCTCCCAGCTGGCGGAGCGTAGCTCCGCTAGTTTAATATATAAGAGGGGTGCAACTAAAATAATATAGTTTTGGAACACGTGTGTATCGTGAGCCGCAAAAGATAACGTAAAACGAGAGACACAGATAACGAGTGTTCTCTCGTCGTCTCTCGTTCTCTGCGTCTCTCGTTCGCGGCTTTTAATGTGTACCTCCGACTTGGTGGACATCTGCGAGGGCGTCGGGCTGGCGCAGACTGCAGTCGGCGTGGCGCCGCCGTCTGAAAATCGTCGTTATGATACCCATCGGGACTATCATAGTATGAACTTAATTATTTATTTTCTTAATTTATAATTTTTAGACCGGACTGGGTCGGAAATAAGATGAACGGAACACTCAACTTTGATTATAATTTCGTGCAGCCCATTCTCGTTGATAGAAACATCTCTTTTTCACATACTTTTCATCCAAAAATGTCTCTCTCCCACGGACGTAATCTCACTTGCTACAAATGTCCTTGGTCGTCGGAGCAACGCTGAACTTCTGGATCTTACAAATAAAACTACCTCAATTGCATCCCCGACTACATACGTCGATACAAAATAACTAGCCCGTGAAAACACAAACCGTCTATCCGACGACATTAACATTAATGTTATTTGCCCAGATGGAGAGGGGGGAGGGGTGTTGGGGAGTTGTTTGATATGCAAGTGGAGTAGAGTTACCTGCTCGCGCTCCCTCCTCGCACCCCGCGGCGGTCCACATCGAGAGGGCCTGTAAGAGAGCGGTGTTTGAAAGCTTATTAAAGAAGGACTGGGAAGAACTTCTTGGCAAATTGCCAGTTAAGACTGGCCCATTAAGATTGGCAATTTGCCAAGAAGTTCTTCCCTGTCCTTCTTTAACGAGGGCAATGACAACGAGCGAAATCATCACGAGATAACACTTGCACGACGGTCTGCAAATTATGGAGGGCACGTGGCCAGACACTATATTGTTACAAAATGAAGTAAATCAATGAGCTGTTTTCTGCAAATTTTGAAATACATTTAGCATTACGCTATCGATAACTTAGCAGAAAACGATGCACAGACATGACTAGATTACTGTTCTGCTTGCACAACAGTCTGCAAAGAATGGAGTGCATTTTGTCATGCATTAACGTGTGGAAATCAGTGAAACCAAACTACGTCGTTAGAATAGCGGCCAGAAAGTTCTCGGCGCCTTAGTAATAGCCGAAAGAAGAAGAGTGATTCATAGAGACGAGAGATAGATTACACGATTGCCTTCAGCGACTAATTTAAAGCGGAAAAACGCATTAGTCCGAGAAAGCGCGCGCAAGGAGTATGGGGGCGTGGGGGTGCTAAGTGTTGAATAAGAGCCCGTCTCTCGTCGTCCCCTAGTCTGTCGTTGGTTAGAGACAAGAAGAAGGAGAGGAACGGCGCAGACATACTGGTCCGCGCTGTTTGTCATCGACAAGTGTGTGTAGAATGGGAAGAGAGATAGCGCTCGCCTCTCCATCTCTCTCACTCTCCATCCCTCTCCCTGTCTCTCGCTAGAAGATGCTCGTTGCTCGCGTGCATTATTCTCTTCACGTTCTGCAGCGCTCAATAAACATCCAGCATTTTCTCGCCTCCTCCAGAACATCAGGAACTTTTTTTTAAAAATAACAAAATAATTTTAATTACAACGAATTCATTAATACTAAGAATAAATGCACGGCAACCGAATCGCTAACTACAAACTGGCGTATATTTTGGCGCGCGCGGAAATGTAGCGAGAACAGCCGTTCAAATTTCGCCCCCTTGCCTCAAAGGGCGCAAAGCGGCAATCAATCTGTTGAAATGACCAGCCACTGGCGACGCCTCGAAAAGCCACGATAAAATCAGGCCGGTTTATATTATGAGGGATCAAAGCGGCAAATAAATGGAGTCGCGGTATAAACAACGGTACAACGCGGTACAACGTTCGACGCCCACTCTAAAGAGACAGCGAGCTGACTTTGATA
>JACMIG010001463.1:5921-20282 GCA_014805385.1 Levipalatum texanum
GCCGGGGGGGGGATCGGATGGGGGGATAGGGGAAAGGATGCGAACCATCTGTCTATACCCCCCACATTAGCCGGTCACTAAAAGGCCCCGTTCCTCCTGACTGTGAGTGGACTGGAAGGGAGCGAGAAAAGTAGCCGTCCTTTGAGAGAATTGAGAAGAGAGAACGCATCACAATTATGGGCGAAGGCGTGGGAACGAGGGTAATATGAGAACCCTTCCCCGGAACAGAACCGCCTGGTTTCGGGGGGCTTTTCGAAAATAATTTGTTTATTTTTACTCTTTCCAGAAGCGAGCCCTGGCCCAGGAGGTGTACGATCAAGTCTTCTACTCGCTCGACATCGAGGAGTCCGACTACTTTGGTCTGCAGTTCACGGATCACCACCATGTGCAGGTTTGTATTTTTTACACCTTCTGAGAAGCGAATATTGATCACGATCAGGGTGTGCGTATTTGTGAATTCCATGCGACGTGAATCAGCGGGGTTCGCTATAGAGACGTGTGGGTGCCGTGACATAAGCGGCGAAGCCATAAGAAGCCCACGCAACCGATAAAAGGAACTCTTTTACACGAGCATTTTGTATAATTTCGTACTCTTGTCAAATCGATATCGCAAATATTGGCCATTCCAGAGACGTATTGTGGTGCACAAAAATGCGGCGCATTCCCACCATGGGAAAATGAAGTATTTGATCTACCACAGTTGAGTTACCAGTTTGGATTGGAATCGGCTCGCAACGCCTAATCAGAGCTTTTCTGTGCCAAGCGGCTATAAACCGGCCAAGAGCTAGGTTTTCCCACGGTGCCGTGGGAATGCGCCGCATTTTGGTGCACGACAACAGCACATTTATGCATTTCATGCGACATGAATCAGCGGGGTTAGCGATTAGACCAACTCACGGGATGCCCATGGAACCCATGGCAAAGATTCTTTTTCACACGCATTTGTGCATAATTTTGTGTCCTACGGAACATTGACAAATTGCAATGAGTTGCGTATTTATGTATTTGATGCGACGAGAATCGGCGAGGTCCGCATTAGGGTGCGTGCAATAGGAATAAACGACGAGGCCCACACAACCCATGACACAGATTCTTTTCAAGCTATAGCTTCCTTTTTGAGCGAATTGTCAGTAGTATTGACCAGTTCTAGGATGGGCGTGTTTATGAACCTCATGTGACGTGAATCGGCGGGATTCGCTCATAGGGGTCAAAATAGACGAAGCTCACCGATCCGACAACGCGGACTCTTTTAATCAAGTCCTTTGAGTGTTTTGTTTAGACAGTGTACTGATCGATGATTGCCACTTCCAATGACTGGCGCATTTATGTATTTCGTGTGACGTGAATCAGCGGGGCTCGCCAAGACCTTATTTCACAATGTTTTTGCATAGTTTAGTTTATACCCTAGGTAGAAAGGCAGATCATCATTGACCAATTCCAGAGTGAGGCGTATTTCTGAAATTCATGCGACGCGAAACTCGCTATAGAGGGAGGAGTCTTACAATAAAAAGCCCTGTTCAACCGTTAGCAATGACACATTTGCATGTTTTCTTGCGTAATTAAGTTTGTTAACTGCTAAACCGACAATTATTTACCAGCTCCAGGGTGAGGCGTATTTATGTATGTGATGCTGCGTGAATCAGCGGGGTTCGCTATAGGGGGTGTGTGTCCTGGCATAATCCATTGGGGCAACGACGCCTTTGGGGGGAGATGGAAGCGGTCGAATCATAAGAGCCCGCCCGATAACAGATTCTTTTGCACACTCTCCGTGACCACTTTGATAAGAAAAGACATTGGGTCAGCTCGCCCCCACTGAATTTGTCAACTGAGCTTTTAGTTAGGGGGATTTGAGGGGGAGGAGTAGCTCTAGAAATCCTAGAGCCGGATTGCTTTTATTTCAGCTGCATAAAATTAGTCGAATTATGAGGAAAAAAACTGGGCATCAAATAACCTTGATAAACATCGTACTAAAGGAGTTCGTATTTTAGCTGCATAAAATTACCGAAATCACGAGACAAAACTACTGGGGGCTCAAATAGCCTTGGTTAGGGGGGAGAATGAGATTTGAGAGGGCAATTGGCCCCCATTCCTCCATCTTGGATTGGAGACCATCTGTGGTGTTTCGCTCCCCTCCTCCCTCCTCCCTCCCCTCACCTCCGCCTATGGCCTTCCCATAGCTGGGGGTTATGAGGCAGCCAGGCTGGCGCGAAGGATGATGATTTACGAAGGGTCCGCAAGAGGGAAACGAGCGGGACAATGCCCTCTCCTCTTTCCTCCCTCCTCCTTCCCCTCCCTCCATCCCTCCCTCCCTTGGCCTTGTGAGGCCATGAGAGGACAAACGATCGGGATGGATGGAAAAGAAGGGGGCACAATGAGGAAAACATTGTTATCGGGACAACAAACATATTTATTTTATATATTTTTAAAATTAATTTTAATAAATAAATAATTCTACAGCACTGGCTCGATCCGATCAAGCGCGTCACGAAGCAGGTCCCCATCGGGCCCCCGTTCACCTTCCGCTTCCGCGTCAAATTCTTCTCGGCACATCCGGAGAATCTTCGTGAGGAGATCACGAGGTACCGTAATCCTCCCTTCCGAGATACAGTAACCCTCTCTCAGGGATACCGTAACCCTGCTCTGAGATACCGTAGTATTTCCCAGATACATCGTACTTCTGCTCTGAGATACCGTAACCTTCTCCCAGAGATACCGTAACGCTGCTCTAACATTCCCGTAACTCTGCTTTGAGATCCTGGAAGCATCACCCAGAGATACCGTAATCCTCCTGCGCAGATCTACCGTAACCTTTGCAGGTACCAATTCTTCCTGCAGCTGAAGGGCGACGTAGCGACGGGAAAGCTGCCCTGCGATGTCAAGCGAGCCACGGAGATGGCTGCGTATGCACTGCAATGTAAGTTTACCAACCGTTCGCTGATTGAATTGCTGGGAATTCGAATTTAATTATAATACATTCGCCACCTGAATTCGCGTGGTTTTGCAGCCGCGCATAAAAGTGGCGGTATTTTGAACACGTTCCATGAGGATTTTTCGCCCGTTTTGGTGCGGTCCTCCATGGAGGGGGCTTATTTCTGAATTACCGTCTATTTATAAATGCTCTTCTGCTTTATAGCCGAGCTCGGAGACTACAACGCGGACGTGCACACGCCCCTGTTCGTCAGCGAGTTCCGCTTCCACCCTGAGCAGGACGAGGTTAGCGGGGGAGATCGATAATTGACCTTTGATCTATGAAATTTGATCTTTAGCCTTTGATCTTTGACCTCTCTCCATTGCAGCGCATGGAAGAGGAGATCTGCGCTCGCTTCGCCCAGTGCAAGGGACAGACACCGGCCCAGGCAGAGATGAACTACCTGCAGGTTTGATGTACTTCTGATGCGCTAATTAGTTGGGGTATTCGAATAGATCAATACGCATACGGCAGTGGTTTCTTTAACTCCATGCAATGTTTCGATCTCTTTTACCTGCAGGTTTCATGTCCTACTGATTGGATAATTAGAGACATTCTTGGATTAGGACAATACGACGAAGGTCTGCTGTAATGAATCCATACAAAGCTGTTTCTGCTCTTTACCTGGAGGTTTGGTGTTCTTCTGATGAGGTAATTTGTGGGGGTGTTCGATTAGTTCAATACGTAAAGGAGAGGTGCAACAATGAATCCATACAATTCTTTCGATCCCGTTTACCAGCGAGTTTGATGTTCTACCGATGAGATAATAAGTGGGATGGTCGATTTGTCCAATTCCAGAAGTCCCAGGGAGTTCCAACAAACCAAAATGATAGCCCATCCGCACCGTTTCATGGTGACGCCGTGGGTATTAGATTTATTGCGCAAGAATGTTTTAGACAAAAATTGTGCTCCAGTGTACCAGCAAGTTTGACGTTACACTCGTGGGATAATTAGCGCAACTTTACAAGATTTCAATGCGTGCGTCAAGTGATCGATAAGTCAAATAGAAAATTTTATATTACCCCTCTGTAGTGCGCCAAGTGGCTGGAGATGTTCGGAGTCGACATGCACATCGTCGAGGGCAAGGACAACAATCAGTGAGTGGAATGGCTAAATACAGTAACGAGCTGACCGAACTCATTCCACTAGATAGGCCGACCGCATTACTGCGCTTATCTTCCGAATAGGGAAGTCGTTGACTGGGTTGGGAACAAACACCACTGTATCAGGCAACAAAGCAGTCGAATTGATGTTTCTTCTTCAATGTTCAGTGATTGGTCATCTCAGATTAGTAATTCGTAACCGATCGATAGTAAGTTCTCAACCCTTCCTCCTTCAGATACCGCCTCGGACTAACGCCCCAGGGCATGCTCGTCTTCGACGGACAGCAGGTACAGTATCCAAATATCGCCCCCTCAAATTATATCAGTTTGCGATGACCCTCTCATCTACAGTATTCCTTCTCTTGCAGAAGATTGGCCTCTTCTTCTGGGAGAAGATTCAGCGTCTCGACTTCAAGAGTAAGAAATTGACGCTGGTCGTGGAGGAGGATGCCGATCCGACTGTAAGTTGTTTTGGCATCCTGCCAATAAAAGTTCAATCGATAATCTCGATCCATATTGCAGTCAGGAGAAGTGCAGATGCACACGTTCGTCTTCTCGCTGGTATCGGAGAAGGCGTGCAAGCACCTGTGGAAGTGTGCCGTCGAGCAGCACTCCTTCTTCCGTCTCAAGGTACTTAGAACTTGGAATGGATCGATTCAATTTTATTGATTTCTTCTATCGATCGATTTGCAGGTCCGTACAGCGGCTAAGCAGTCGCGGTCGACACTCTTCCGACTGGGAAGCACGTTTAGGCACAGGTTTGATTTTTTTTCTGAATCTGGCGTCTCTCGAACAAGCATTGCTGATCGACAGCAATTCATGCAAATGAACATAATGTGCGACATGAATGAGCCTGCTTTTCTCCGATATCCGATGGAATTACTGTGTGCCAATGTTATTCCAAGAATTGTTTGACGCCTTCCAGACATGGAAGCTTGTCCCGAACAAGAACGTTCTTGGCGGGAAAATTGTTTGAATTTTTTTCCAGAGGCCGGACGGAGTACGAGGCTCAGCGGGAGGGCGGACGGCCGCCGCGTCGAGCAGCGAGCACGTTTGAGAGGAGGCCATCCCAGAGGTACGGACACCGCGACTGAGCCATGGAGAGGGACTGCGTCAAGGGAAGAAAGTGCGTCATTGCAGGTACGGTGCACGACAAAGCCACGCAGCGAAGAAGGCGCAGGAACGGGCACAGATTCGGCAGCAGGTGAATTGGTGTTGAATAATTGAGATATATCATATAGAATGGAAGTTCTTCCAATAGACATGAGTCAAAAGGGTTAGATTCTACTACTAGTCATTAGTTGGCGTGATCGAGCTTGGAAATTTGATGGATCGACAGAAATTACTTCAAAGCAGGTGAATTGGTGTTGAGTATCCGAGAATTAGCAAAACGTAATGGAAGCTCATCTAATCCCTTTGCGAGGTCCAGGGCCGAAAACAAAATAAATTCAACTAATATCAGATCAATCAATTTCTTCGAAGACTTATCGATTCCTCTCTCTCCAGATCGTAGCCTCGCTGAACACGTCGACGGCGTCGTCCGCTGCCTCGTCGATTCCCCCGTCCTCCTCGACGACAACGACTGATTTCCCGGTCACGCGCTCCTCTCCTCCGAGACAGACCACGCCGCCATCCGTGGGGAGGACTGCAGGGGGAGGGCCGGGACTGACGAGCACTCCTGTTCATAGCAAGGTAAGGAGGGGTGATCGGAGTTGCTCTGGATGTGTTGGAACGAAGTTAGGCTACTCGAAATAGTTTGCTAGTGACGCGACGGATCTAGACAAATTGTTCATCGAAAATGTCAATAACTTTAGTTGAGCTGCCTCGACATCGAATCGCTATGTTTCTCTTATTTGTGCGCCTCCTTCTCGTGTAGACAATGCGGAACCCTTTGAGAACTAGACGTCTTTGGAACCTTGATCCATCGAACAAGGCGCATCGAAGTCGCAGATGAATAGTGTTCGGATATTGTAATTCGGTAGCGCCACTGTTCCACTAGTTAACACCCGGCGATACGAGGTTGCTACGTTGAATATTCTGCAAGTTGTTCATGATGGCAGCGATATTTTGCGCATTGTTCCCTGTGTACAAACCCATTGAATTCGTATCGATGAATGCGCTGATAGAAGAGTTGGACGAAATCATATCACGCACATTGATCCCTTTCCAGGTGGCAGCAGCGGAGTCTCGTCTCGACCGCCTGCTGACATCTCCTCCCTCGGGGAGTGGCGTCCCTCCTCCCGTCCCCTCCTCCATGGCCCCGTCCTCGTCCTTCTTCGCCCCCTCCCCCTCCAGACTCCAGGCACCGAGTGTCCGAGCTGTTCCCCCGCCACTGGGGCAACTGCAAGGTTAGGAGATATGGGGAATCTACTGTATTTATCGATGGAATTGATCTAATCCCTAAACAAAGTATTGACTGGATCCGATCGATATTCAATAGTCATTATCTGGGCTATTACCGATTTCAACTCCAGGTGAGCCACGCCGTCTCGATGCGCCGCACGTGACAACGATTCCCGTCGGAGTGACGTCATCCTCGTCACCCATCCAGCCCAATCCCTCGAGGGTTCGACCCCCACCATCTGCCCCGTGTCCCAGCACTCTACCACCTGAGCCATGGATGAAGAAACGGTCGTGCCTTCCAGATCCCAACGATATCTTCTCCGACCGCCGAGAAGACCATTCCAATTTATGTGCAGTCGAGTCAGCAACAACCCCTCAGCCACTCGCGCATCCCCAAATACATTCCACAGGTATTTTTGGCACAATTGGGAAATGCCAGGGACTAAACAGTTATTGATTATCTTCGTATTCGTTGGCGGGCTCCTCCTTTCAATGAGTTTTGTGTGTTGCTTCTCCCCTCGATTTGAGTTCCTCCCCTATCCTCTCCCCTCCCTTTTCTTTCATGGAATCCAAGGTGGTAGGTCTTTCCTTTTCCTTCTAACTCTCTTCTTGCAGTCGTCGTCGCCGACGACTTCGCCTCCTCCCGTGAAGGAGGAAGAGAAGGTGGAAGAGGAAAAGGGAGCACTCACCCCTGAAGCCTCCGAATCATCGTCCACCACCCCTTCCCCTCCTCCTGCCTCTAACATTCCCCGCCTATCCAAGAGCAAGATTCCCCCGCCGCCCAAGGAGGCAACGAAGGAGGCCAAGACCACGGCCCCTGATGGAACGGTAAGGAAACGAGGGACCGTGGTGGAGGAAGGCTGAGAGCACTCTAATCATGCTTTGCTATTTTGACACGTCGACGATTCTAGATATTTTCGCGTCTGGAAATTACGACACATGTTTCTATTTGGTTGAAGCATAAAAGTTGCAGGTTTCGCAAAGCCGAATTCCGAAGATGAATTCAACGCGGACCTGTGCGTTGTCGACACCTGGATTTGGGTAAGTCATCAATATTCTATTTATCGATTTAGCAAATCGATCAATATGGGGAAAAATACTACTTTCTTCAGCACCGGCAGCGACCAGCGCGTCACGACCCAACTCTAACAAGGATCCGACCTACGTCTCTCGCGTCAAAGAGAGTTCAGTTCGTTTTATGATGTGTGTACAGAATGCTTCTCCCCCTACTCGTGTTTATAGTATCGAAAGTTTTAGGTTTCCCCTTTTGCTGTTTCCGTTCCTCGACTAGTAAGTTTGAACGTTGCGTGAGCACTGTCATTCTAACGTATCCCCCCGCCCGATTCCTATCTCTCCTCACTCCGCTCTACGCTCAGTCATTCTCCACCACCCATCCAATGTGCACGCTTTCGAAATTACAAGCAAAGTATTTCCCCCGTTCGAATACCACATCCCTCAAATGTTTTTCCATCGTTCTATTTACATTGAATTTGTGTTAACTGTGAGCATTTATTATCGGATTCGTAACTTCATTGCAAATAAAGAATCGTTGATAATATCCGATATTGTCTGCTCAACAATGCCGTGGAACGAAAAACCAAAACATCAACAGAACAAGAACGAGACAAAAATTAGTGAACTGGAATAAAATTGACCAATTCCGAATCAAAAACAAATCGACGAAACGATTCCAAAATGAGAACAGTAACGAGAATGCTTATGATGGTTATGCTTACGAGTCCGAGACCGCTGCCGTTCCCTCTCCCATTCCGAATGCAGCGGATACCGTGAACTTGTAGCGATCGAATACGTCTTTCTCGGTGCACTTCACTCGCACGGACATCGAGTGGTTCTAAACGAGTTGAATTATTTTCGGCTAAATAGCGGAACCACCCACGGTTTTCATTTTTCGAATTTTGGGCCAAAATAAGAAAATTCTACCGTGACCCGCGACCGGGGAATTGAATATCTTATCCTCGGATCCTAATTTACGTATCGGTTCAAATTAACCCACCGGCAGGGGGAACCCACCGCCGAAGCCGGTGGAGTCCTCCTGGTTTATAATATACCAGGCGTTTCCCGCCGCCTTCGGCGGCGGGGAACGCCTGGTGGTTTAGACTACAACCTACAAACTACAAACGTGACCCATACACACACAGACACATACGCCCTTTATATAGTAGTCTAAGAAATTGTCGGGCACCAAAACCCGGCGTATTCGCACGGGAGCATATTTTCCGCCAATATAATATATTTTCCGCACTTTCATGACCAGCTCCAAGTGGTTATTTATAAAACGGCGGTAGATGAATAACTGCCTATTCCTACGCTACCATGGTAATTCTCCGAGTTTTGGTGCCCGACAATACAGAAAGGACCACTAAACGACACGGGACAGCGATAGAGGAATGCTTGAGGGGGTTCTGTATAGCTCTAAATACTCTCAAGTAAGCGGGTCGAACAGCCTCCTGGGAGTGGGTTGAATGAGGGGAGGATCGCGGCTGCTTCCCGCTCTCTTCACCGGCGTCTCAGATACTGGACCGAGCAGCGAAGGGTAGATCACTGTTGGGTAGATCGATTTGGCGTTCGACTTGCGCGGCGAAGAGCTTTGGGGAATCTGTAAAATAGCCCGCTAGAATTTGGTCCCGCAGTTACTCTTATTGCAGTAATTAGATACTAGTCATTGAAAATTCGTTGAAATTCTAGAAAACGATGGTTCAGTAGCATTTTCACCGTTTTTTTAAAACAATAATAAAACTTGTTATGGGGCACAATTATTAAATACATTAATAACAATAATCACCCTAACGCTCGGCGGGGGGAAGTTGGATGCGGATGCCATGAGCGTCGTGCCCGCCTTCCACCCTCCCTCATACGCAAAGAAGCGCTCCCAGTACTCCTGAAGAGGGGACATTATTGAGGTTTTAAATTTCTAAAAAAATGTAAATGACTAAAAAATTTAAAATTTTATGAAAAAAATAATCATTATGGATACAATAAATATACGCGCATTTAACGACTACTTTTTTTCTCCCCAATTTCGCACCGTTTCAATGGAGAGAAGTGCTAGCATGACGTTCTCCTGTTTCGCCATGTCATCGCTCGAGATGCCAGTCTCAATATGGCTGAATGGATTTCCGACCCCAGCCTTCGCCAGAGCCTTGGCAAGATTTCTTGCAGGCATCTTGTTCTTAGCGGCCCTATCGGCAACGTGCTTCCAGTGGATCATCAAGTATGCCAGCGTGTCGCGATTCGGCTGCGGCAGCTCGCAGATGCCCTGGAAGTTAAAAGATAGTATTTTTAAACCTTCCCTATCCATTATCAAGATACTATTAAATAATGATACATCAAAAATTTAAATAACTGAAAAAACGCTTCTAAAGTAATCAAATAAGGATATTGCTATTTACATGAATGACGGATTTTTTAAAAATGTTTTTTGTTGAAAATTGTCAATTTCTAATAATAAATAATAGTAAATACCCGATGCATCATCGCCGAATCTTGTGCATGCGCTGCTTGCACAAACTCTTCGCGAGATGTCTTCGGGATGAGAGGGTCCTGAAAGGATTGTTTGATCTCCTTTAATCGAACACAATGGGGGTACATCTGTGACCTCCCTTACATGGAGTTATGCGTGGGCGTGGAACCATCCTTGTATGGCAACCACCCACACATAACTCCATGTAAGGGACGTCACAGATGTATCCATATTTGGTAACTTACCTATTAGGTTGATCAGAAAGTTTCCGGTATTGCATCCTTGTTTGTATCTCAAGAACCTCGTTAGCTCTGTTGGCCATCTCTAGGGGATAGATAGAGTGGGCACTACTGCCTACAATGACCATATCGATTAGGCACCCTTCCTGTTGCTCTTGATCTGAGAGCGGAAATGCCGAACATCAGCGTTTTTTATTGCGTCCGAAATTCGAATGCCATTTCGGAATTTTTCTACAGCGCCAGAAGGCCCGGGAGATTGGCAAGTTCCTGACTAATGTGTACCCTGGACCTACCCCAACATGTTGCGCTATGGTCGAGTAGATCAGGTAAAGCGTGATTTTTTATAGCTTCGTCTGCGTAATGCTGCTATTTGAGCTCTTCCAGTGCATTGATTCGGATCCCAACAAATACCAGTGTAGTGGGATATCTAATCAGAGGGTATCACCGTAACAGTCGAGGGTTAACTCAAACATTTACAAAAAATCAAGGCTGTGCTTCTCTAGAAATGAGAGGTACAGGCAAAAGTGTTCTTCCATCGCAATACCTCCAGCTTGCATTCTGCGCGGAAAATCACACCGGGCTGGTTAATTTTTTCCAATTTGTCCTACCCTGCTCATTCTACTCTCCAGGCCTTGCCCCATTTGGAAACTGGTTGGCCCTCCTCATTCATTACCATCTCTTGGATTAAAAATTAAAGTCCGCGACGAGGTCAAATTTGACCTTGATGACTTCTTCGCCTTCTATCTCTGGACCCTGTACCAATGTGAAACCATCAAGCTGTCAATAGATTGGTGATATACCAATAATGTCAATGGGCAATACCACTAGGCTTCGAATCGCGTCCCTCGAAAATAATTAAATACAAAACAATCGTGATGAAATAACCGGAAACTTTCTGATCAACCTGATATATAAGCCCATGTATCTGTTTATGGTAGTGATCCAATATATAAGCCCATGAAGCAGATTCCGTAAAGTCACACATACTGAATTTTCCATATACGGTAACATACATCCATATAAGAACACTAACCTCATACGTAAACAACCACCTATTTTTGGTTGTCGCCTCATACAGTAAGAAATTTGAACTTGATAATACCTGTTCGGGATGAAGTACCTCACAATTACTCCGGATATTCAAATTATCATGTTAATTACTCAACATGCCTTATAGACATTGTCTCGAACCTTGGCAAAAATCGCAGGCAGTAGGATTCGAACCCGGGACATGGGATTTGAAGGCGAGCTTCTTATCCTCTAATCTATCAGGGCGTTGTGCAGACGGCGTTATGGGGATATGAGAAGGTGGCATGATCCCCCCTCTTGCCCAGGCAGCGAGCGAGAGATATCACGTTGTGCAGAGAGGGAAAAGAAAGAGAGTGTCGGGCTGAATGAACAACCATCAGCTGGGAGAGAGAATTGTGGCGGTTGCAGACAAGGGGAAAAGAAAGGGCGCGTCATGGATTAGCGGCTGACCATGGACAATCAGTCACAGTACTAAGAAGTCGATGGACTCGCCGTGGACGAACTTCGTGGTCTGTGCAGACAAATAAAAGACCGACCGCACAGTGTAACATGAAGGGAAAGAACTGGCTGATTGTCGACCGATCCAAGCCCCGCCCCTTCCAGAAATCCCCATGATCTCAAATATAAACAAATTATCCATTTTGAACCGAGATAACGATTTGCCGGAAGGTACTGCGGAGGGCTCGATAACCCGTTTACAATCATTGTTCACAAGAACAAGGTTACGGATTTTATTCTACATTAGAATTCAATGAATATTTCGGTGGTGGCTGAGGGAAGGGCTACGGCCATTCTGTGGCATGCTTGCAGGAGTGGATGATCATCGTGGTGCGGTCGCCCTGAGAAGTTGTTTCGCTCACAATAGGGTTACTCTTCTCACCTTCTTGATCGTGGACTCCTTCAGCGGTCCGCAGTCGATGCAGGAGGCCCCGACGTACGAGGCGTTGAGGGCCCACTGCCACCCTTTGCACGCCCCGTACAGGCAGCTGAAGAACTGGTCCCCCTTCGTTGGGCCCTCCTTGACCACCGTCGACAGCTTCATCGCACCACCGCAGTGGCAGCGAGGGCGGGCCTATTCGATATTACGGTAGAGAAGGGAAGGGAATTCGAACCAGGAGGGATCTGTCAGAGGGGGAGCTGTCGATGGAGGAGGCGGTGGACTCACGATGGAAGGACATCTGAAGAGCAGGAGAATCAACGATGAAACAGCGAGAAGACGATAGATGGATACTGAATGAGTGATCCTGCTTCGAGCAGTATTTATACCCGGCTTGATCTCCTCCACCCCCGTTTTCAGAGATTTTTTTATTGCCGGATATTAGGAATATACACAGAAAATGAAGATATTGTCAGAGCAACGATAACTTGCCATGTTCTAGCATGATTTAGAATCGATGACAGAGGAGGAAATAGAATACAGCCGACCCCTATTTATCAGCGACATTCATCTGGAGAGGGGTGGATAATATTCTAAGAATCGGTTAGATTGAATTTTGTGCCGCAAAATAGAGAGACGGCAGAGTGAGTAAGGAGTGCTCTGGAGATTTGAGATAGCAACGGGCTGGTATAAAAGAAAACCGCTCTATTCGATTGTTCTTTTCCGGTCCTCGCTTTATATTTACAATTGCATGGTTTAGAAAGTCTGCTCAAACCTCGGAACCATGTCTGACTTCCTCAGCTCGGTCGAATACGGTCCTTGGAATGCATTCAACCTTGCAACCGCGGCTCGAAGTGGGGAATACGGGATTTTCCTGTCGTTTCCTGTCTTCGTGCGCGGGGCGACAACTGCAGGAAAAGGAGGTACGACATTTCAGGAATCATTAGGGTGAATTTTATCTTATTCTTCAGGCGTGACACGTCAGCAATATCTCGAGCGCCCCAAACTTGCAATGGGTCACGACTACAACTCGGAAGTGTACTGGAAGGGGGCACGTATCACGCTTCGCGAGCAGGTGAGAACTGATTGTGAGAACATTTTGTAAGACATGGGGTTAAATGAAATATTTCTATCAATCACCAATTTCCTTTTTACTAACAATAAGTTGTTTGTTTTAACATAGATGTTTTGAACCTGCTTGTAGATATACCGCAAGTACGGCGAGATCGCCGACGAGAAGCTGTTGCCCGTCGTGGATGAAGGAGGAGCACTCCATTCGCCTAACAATCTCTTCGTGATGGTTCCGAACAGGATGGAACAATTTATTCTCAGTCGCTGGTCAGAGGAAAAGGAAATCTCACGCATCAGGCCTTCGTAGCCTTGTCATACTTTTAATTCCAAATACTTGCATGCCGTTTTCGTTCAAAACGTATAATGTTTCCTTGATAAATGTTTATCCAGGACCATCTGATCTCTCGCGCCAAAAGCAAATGTTTGAAAAAATATTATGATGTGAACTTCGTTGATGAAGTTTACTACGTGTGTGCCGCTATGCAAAATCCAACATCAAGTTTTGCGAACAAGTGAGAACCAAGAATCTTTGAAAGATAGCTGAACACTGTCCAATAATTTGACTTCTTTGTTCACAGTTCGTTCACATTCACTTTGCGTGAGTTGTAAAATATAAAAATTATTCTTTTCCAACAAAATAATCCTAGTGCATTCAAATTTTTCAGATCTATTCAGCGGACGCTACGGAAAGATCACGTTCACGAGAGAGATTTAGAGAAGCAGGAAATGAAAATGAAATGTTCACCAAGTGGTCTGAACAACAAGTGTCGGATTTGATTCGAGCTTCCGCACAATCTTCCACACCCTAAAACATTTCAAAATGCCGCGCCAAAAAAAGCAAAACTCTAAAAGTTTGAAAAAATATTATGATGTCAAAAACAGAATCTCGTGATCATCCAGAACTTCGTTGATGAATTTGCTACCTGTGTGCCTCAATGCAAATATCCAACATCAAGTTTTGCGAACAAGAGAGAACCAAGAATCTTTGAACGATAGTGTTGATCAACAAGGCCCAATAATTTTACTTCAGCTCGGACAACGGTCAGCTTCAGAAGTTCCTAACTCAGCATCGAATTTATCAAGATAATCACATTCGCCATATCAAGATTGTCGAACTGTATAAAGAGCTGTATGAAATGGGTTTTTCCTCTGCCGCCGTAGTAAAGTGTCTCGACCTGAGGTCAAACCTGACGTCAGGTCTGGGGAACTGACCTGAGGTCGAGCCTAACCTGACGTCAGGTCTGAATCCC